>JAYMTJ010000079.1:0-42814 GCA_036897525.1 Pelargonium x hortorum
CATCGTCAATTTTATCAGTTCATAAGTCTCGTTAAAGCATCTATTGTAACCTCTTAACATTGATCTTAAACTCTTTTTGCACACTCTTTCTCCCCCATATGGTCATTTTACATACACATTTCCCATTTAAGCTTATAATAAGGAATTGATCCAACAACAATTCTTTATAAATCTTCCCCTGGACGCCCTCTCCAAAAATCAATTATCGAGCTCTCTTAAAGTCAACTCCTCAATTCTAATAGAGACGTGAATTCTAGTCACGGTCTCTGACATTATCAAAATCAATACCGACAAGTCTTGATATAAACAAATTTAACTGTTGACGTGGTCTCTTACATCTCTGTGTTTTCCCGTCTTTATATTTGCCACTAGCTAGCATATCAGAGTGAATTTATTAAAGACAATGACCTTTTTATACATGATTAAAAATGTCTTGACTAAACCATACGTCGTATTCTCATCATTTATATTACGCACAACGTTTTTTCGCCACAAGAGTAACTGTATCAAATGTTTAAATTCAATAACTCTCAATTCTCTTGCAACATCTCTTCTAAAAGATTGGCATATCTTTGGTGCATACTGCATACAAATAAAACAATATTGGTGTTGGAGGGAAAATAAGTTATAGCATGGGAAATTAATGAAGGTGTTGATGGAGGTACACAAATAAATTTGGGAGAAGGTAGGTTTTATTGGGCAGGTGTGGTGTGCTGGGTCATTCAATAAGAAAATGTCATGAAATTATAATGATCTCTTTCTTTCCCATTGATTGCATCCATTCCTAATTTATTGTCATCCCATGTTTCCCATTTCACTCTCCAGTTTTCACAACTTATAGAATCAGTTTTTCATGTCTCATTCAAAATTTTCTCCTACCATAAACTTGAACAAGAACTACAAAATAGACCACCAAGTAAATTTAAGGAAAATGTGTAATATACTCTCTCCAATAAGTTATTTCGGATAAATTAAAACCTAAACACACGTATCGGATAGTTATTGTTTACTGAAACTCCGCTATCTCAAATACTCTAGCAGATCCATCAAGCGAAACAGAAACGAGAAACTCTCGGTTGGCGGATACTGAAAGAGACTGAATGGCATCCAAATGCCCACTGAAGGTTTTCTCACAGTTGCCAGAAAGACAATCCCATACTCGTACTTTCCCATCCACACAGCCAGTTGCTATATACCTCGACACACCTAACCATGCCAGGCAAGTCACTCCGTCCTGCCAAATACAAGGAATTCAAACATATGTCAATGACATGTATAACGTGTGCGTGTGGTATTATAGATTAAGTCAAACCAAAGTTGGACAAACCTCATGGTCACAAGTGCAACGGACTATTGAATGCTGCATATCCCATATTATAAGTTTCTTGTCCATGCTTCCAGTTGCCACCCAAGGAGCACTGTCATGCCAAATTTAAGATCAGAAGCTATGGTAGGTCAAAAATATCAGTAACTAAAACATACCACGTAAGCTTGAAAGCGATATAGCACCTATTCGTGATCTGTACTAGTTTCAACAAACCTCAATAATTCCTCCACGAGTAAATTGGTTGCATTCAAGATAAGTAATAATGAATAGAAAATTAAATAATGTACAAATTATTACTGTGCGATAGAGTTTACATTATAAGCGGGAGGTCTTTACGGGCCCTCGAGAGAAAGAACTTAACGCAAGGATGCGAAAGCAACTACGAATATTGATTTATTAATTTTTTGGCGGGATTATACTAAGAATAAAAAAAAATATTGGCAGGCCAAAGAAAAAGAAGTGATGTAATAATTCATATTAGTTTCTTCAGACTTTATTTTATTAGAGTTTCTTTGCTTTAAATTTCAAGTATTCCCTCGACAATTTCTAGGACTCTGCACGAGAAAAAGCAACCAGGTTATTTTATTACAATTCAGTACATAAGGACTTTGTTCTGGGGTTTTGTAACCTTACCCTTTAATATTCCTTGGAAGTAATTACTGAGAAAGAAAAGTACTCTATTAGTCCTGGAATTTCTTATTAGTTAAGTAGGTCTTTACGAAAGCAGTTGGGAGAAGTTCAAGCTAGGAGGACTTTATAATAGAGACAGAGAAGTTACAGGTAATTTCTTATTGATGTGTGTTCCTAATATTAGTTAGGGAAGAAAAGGATCTTCTGTTATATAATATAGTAGAAAAGCTTTCACCGAAATGGACAAGTTACTTTAATAAGTTTCAAGTTAGTACAATTCATAAGTTTACAGAGGTAATATAGACTCAGGCTATACTATCATAATAGCATACTATCAAAGCAAAAAAAGACTGCCTACAAGGACGAAACCATCTATCAGTTTCTTTCTTAAACTCCTTTACTGTCCACCTTTAGAGTTAGCTACACCGGACCACCGTCTTACAAGATTCCTAGCTCTGCAACAACTAATATAATTTATAGAGTTCCATACTATCCTCAAGGTAAATTGACTAAACTCTCAAAAGCCTGCACTTGCGCCATTCAGATGCACGTGACAAAGACTTGCTTCCATTAGCTCCAAAGAAATATAGCTGTCCTAGCTGACAAAGGTGGAATGAGAAATTCTGTTTCTGTTATTACTTTATTTTATTTGCCAGCAATAATTAATTGTATTGACTCCTTTCCTTTACCGGCAATTACAGGTATATTAGAAATTATTAGGACTAAACTCTAACCAAGAACAAGCTTACTTAACAGTCCAACACAATCTAGTTCTAAAGACTTAAGAACATACTCTCAACAAATAGAATCTATATCAGGTTTCTATCTATCTTGAACTCCTTTGGTAACGATTCCTATATTATCTATAAGCACCTTCTTTCGACAGGAGTATTAGCTACACAGTCTTTCACTAGCGCCATCAGAAACAAAATGGACTACTATTCGCCTTATGATCGGAAGTAAACTACCTTGGGAAGCATTAACAAATGTACTGTTCATAACAACTGTATCAGTACCTTCTATATCGGGTGATCAGTCCTTCCCCTTGCTCCATCAGATAGACCTTCTTAGATTAGTTCTATTCCTTGTCCCTGATAGGAAGCTTAGTGCAACTCTTATAACACCGGGTTCATCCTATTTCATAATACTGTACGAGCCCCAGTACTACATTTTCTTAAAGTGTTTCTTCTGAAGCCCCCTTTTTTTTGTACCTAGTTATATGCTTCACTTTCTCTGTATTCTTGAAAACTTGTACACGGAATAACAACGAACCCAGCTTCAGGAAATTTTGAGGAGCCTAATCTAACGAGGTACCCTAAGGCGCTCAAAGTAAGAGTCTTCGTAAACTGGATTCTAGTTACAGGTTAAGTTATAGTGGCAAACATTTTAGACTCGGTTAAGGTCCTAGCGGGAATCCTGACTTTAAATTAGGTTACCATTATTCTTTAAAATGAATTCCCTAACAGGCTCCTCCTTATGGCATGAATACTTAGTTTGGATTACTGTAGAGTTATTAGTAATATACTCTAAACTTGAAAGGGATCCTAGAATTCATTCTATTTCTTTTTGTATAAGCAGTTAACTTTTTAAGTGAGTTTCGGTCCTGTTTTTAGTTTTTATTTCTTGGATTAATTTGTATGAAAGTCGATATTTTTCTGACTTATTTGATTTGATTGTAATTCCATTTCTTGAAAACAGCGCTTAGTAAAGTAGTGTCATAAAATAAATTATAATAAAACACAAAAAACTGGATATAAAAATCCCAGGGAGAAATGAGTATCTTAAACTCCTATAAACAACAAACCCTTAAGTTAAGGTTCTTTTAATTTACAGGCCAAATAAAATATAAGGATTTCCTATAATCCACCACTATTATGACTCAAGGAGCTTCTAAAACAAATAATAGGCAAAACCATAGTATCTCGTATAGCTTGAAACAAGGGCTAGGCATCGTGATATATACTTTTAAAGAAGGACTCTATCCACATTTAATTTATAAAAATTTCAATACGAAAGGATTTCCTCTGAATTCTCTTAACGAGGGGGCTTCTAAGAAATAGGGAATCGTATAGAATTTAAGAAATCGCTGGTAGTAAAACCTAAGGATACCGGCAGTACCTGTTAACTAGACCTTCATCTAAAAGGGGGCAAAGAAACCTTCCCGATACTACAGATCACGAGTGCCTGCCAAACAAAAGTGAATAGCAGGTTGATCCTTTATAAGGGAACTCCAACAAAAGTAAATAGAAAAGCTTTAAGACATTTTTTTGTCCTTAGATAAGTTTGTCTTTATAATTATAATACGAAAAAATCCATCAACGAGAATCCTTTCTGCCCTTTTCAATTACACTCTACTCTATAAGAGTTAGTTTTAGCAACAAAGTCGCTATACAATTACTCAAATTTCTCCAATAGAAAGCAGTAAATTCTATACGAGGAATAGTCAAAATACATAAACTTTTCAGACTGGAATTTGACTGGACTCTCTTCTCTCTAATTTCATTTTTCTCTTATAGCAGTACTTCCTATCTTAGATAGGAAGTACTGCTATAAAAAGTCTCCACTAAGTGGGGGTAAACCCTAGAAAGAGAAGCCTGCCTCTAAAATAAATGCAAGACATTACGACTCAAATTAGAAAAGTAGGAATTAGGAAGATATACTAATAATGCCGGCGGTGAATCAACTATTCCTAACTATCTCTATCAAACTGTAAATCCTATCCTTGAGAGCCTTGGAAGTTGGTACTGTTACTGTTGGGATAGCAAGGACTGTTGAGAAGAATATAGTGAAGTGAATCCTTATAAGCCACTCAACCTATAACTAAGTGGTCCATGGTCAATAGCTTGCTAGGAAGTCTTGTCATGAGGTAAAGCTAACCATGCTAGGAAGATCTCATATCCTAATCCTAATGATATTGAAGGCACAGAATACATAACATAACTTATAGAATTCCCATCCTTGAAAAGCTGTACTATCTTAGTCCTATGCGAAACCGGTAAATCTTACTCTTACTAAGGGATTCCTGAGACTGCCTTATGTAGAGACTCTTTGCCAGTAAAGGAATGAATACCCCAAAATCCACTGAAAAGCTGTGAATTATGATGGACTGTTAAGGTGTCTAATAACTGACAATTTTAGAAAATCTTGTGCGGGTTTATAGCTAGACTTTAGAATCGTTACTAATCTAGTAAACGAAATAGCCAAGGAAGAGTACTGAATCCAAGCACAATTGAGAGTTCTACTACTTAGTATACTTTTGCTCCTAACCTAAATTTTATACTGAATTATTTACTCAAAGTCTAATTACCCTCAATGACCAAGTCTCTACTTTCTTGATAAATCAAATACAGATTTATACCAAGACATAAGACACCAAAATAAGTTATCTTTTTCAAATTGAATTCCGACACTTTGCAAGAATTCGGACAGACTAGGAATGAAAGATAAAATCCAAAAGAACAGCGCTGATTGGAGGGTGTGGCGTAGGTTCAACCCAGTACTAAGTATTCTGAGCTATATTCTCTTGAGTTATATAGGAATAAATTCAACTTAGAGGGTATACTCTTTTAAGTACTTCAAAAAGGGTTCGAACCTTTGCATGCCGATTCCCTGAACCGGTTACCACTTTGCTATACTCCACATAATTGCTCACTTTACTATAAACTTTACTATAACGAGCGAGAGTTTACATTTACAAGAGAAAGATATAATCTATTTCTTCTATATAAGTAATAATTAAAGCTAGCTTTCCTCTTAATCTAAGCAGATAAGTAAGCGCCTCAAAAAAGAGGATTCCTTAGAAGAGTAAATAATGTGGGGCTTATCGAGGTATTGTATCAGTCAAAGATAGAGCTGTACTTTTTTTATTATCTTGTGTAGTCATACGGAGATTAGTTCTTAATATCTTAAGTTTCTTTACTTTATGATTTTCTTGGAGTTTCAAAAGAATATGACTGTACTAGATAGTAATGTTATTTGCTGGTTAAATTCTCAAAAACAAGAGTAGTTCTCAGAATATAGTATAAACATTTCCTAGTGTGGTTGAGTAAATATTAATAAAGATAATTACTGCAAATATTTTTGTAAACTTTGAAGAAAGTGATATTCAAGGGTGGGAATTTTCGTATTTATTTCATTTCAATTTAATAGGGATGTCCTAGTCTTTTGTTAAGCTACTAAGTGACCCTCTTGTAAAACAGATTTAGAAGTAGTGGCTTCTTCAGCCTAGAGAATTCCATATCCTGGATTTCCAGTAAAAGTGAAATTTGAATTAGAGTGCTAGAATTTCTAAATACAGATATTAAAGTATTCTCTTAGGTAGAGAGATTGAAGGTTCTAGTTTTCCATAAGCTCGTAAGTCCTCATTATATAAATTATATAACTTAACTCGCCAATTCTTGTTTGTAAGTAGGAAATCTCTCAAAAAAAAACCTAGAAAGGAAATAATCTCTCCTATCTGTTACTGTAACAGCCTTCTTTACCTTGGAAAATTAGTATACTAACGCAATACAACAAACAATACTATATTGATTTACAGAATCCAAGAACAAAAGAACTAGAATTTGTTATCAGCAACACCGTCAATACAGTTACAGGTTAGAGATGGAGCTGCCAACAATGAAAAAAGGAGATTCCTCTAAGCTCATGTATCTATCATAGCTTTCCAAAACAGAAGTCAAAGTACTGACAAGAAGAAATTAATTCATAAGAGAGGTAAAGCTTTAGTAGACTCTTGCAGCGATACCATCACCTACGGAGAGGACATCATATTATTTTTAGAGGCGCATAATTCTATATCTTAGAAGTTCCTGATATTCCTATTTCCATTAAGATACTTTATTAGGTGTTTTTGTATTCATGGAAAGCTGGCTATCATCGCCGGCAAATAAGGTCATAATTCTTAGTCTTATGTAGCTGTAGCTCTATTATTTTCTGTGTTTTGACTTCGGTGGTTAAAGGCCCACTGATCCGCTCTTTTGAATCATGTATCTTTTATTTGTAAGGAATTTATAGCTTACTTAAACTTAAGGGGTCGACCCTACAGTAAGGTTATTTTCTCTTAGTAAACAGAAGCCCTAAGAAGAATCTATATTAGTGAACAGCGACTACATTCCTTTCCCCAAAGAACCTGTTAATTTAATACCGCAAAAAATAACTTAATTAACGAGTAACTTTCGAAAAAACCCCTTAGATAGAAAGCAGCACTACTCATAACATAAGTTTCTCTAGATTTTAAAAAAGATATAACAAGGCGCAATTCAAGGCTTTAATCCCGGATATGCTGGAATTGCTTAATATTTGCACCAGGAAAAGTAAGACTTTAGCCTTAAAGGGCCGAGCGGATTTAGTCTAGGTTCTATCCTAATGATTGAGTACACGAGGGATCCTCTAATAGGGCTTCCTATTAGATTAGAGGTTCAATAATCTACTAAAAAGAAATGAATTTTGAACAATCCTAAGCTAAGAAGTTCAAACCAATACAAAGTAATCCCAAAAACCTTCTGCTGGATACGCCAAGTCTTATATAAATTGACCTTGTCTTGTTAGTGCACGCCTAAGAGTCCTCTAATAAATAATAATAATAAAGACAAAACTTTACACCTTGCCTTCGAGAGTTTTGTACGAAGCAATACAGCTAAATAAGATTCTACACCCTGACACTAGGAATCTAACCCTTTCCAAACTTACTATAACCTTTTGTTATATTGTATACTAATTTCTTTATGCCTCTTCAGGCACCCTTTTCGTTTCTGTAATGTGTTTATTGGACGGGTTTGGAAAGAACACCTTTAACAGGATCAAACAAGAGATTCTAGTTAGACTTTGATTTGCTTAACAAACAATAGAATCTATTTTCTTTAACTCCTTAGCTTTCAAGAACAAGGTTTACCAACAGGTGGATATTCTATTTCGACTGACAAGGTAAGTAAGAGTGTGTTCCTTAAGTAGATGGTAAGTCGTTTCTTGTTTGAATAGAGAGTTCCTTCTTAGCATTAGTAAGAGAGCGAGTAGTTGAAGGAGGTAGAGAAAGAGAGACTTCCTTGGGTAGCTAGATAGGATTCCTTAGTTGTCCGGGTAAAGGGTATTAAAGTGTATTTAAGTTAGGTGATGGTATCGCCAGAGTTTAGCATTTGGAGTTTTAGAACATTCAGAGATTCTTTTGTTGAAGTTGATAGAGATGCTTCTTATGTATTAACTTCTTATTCAAGAGTGTATATTATAGTTTCGATAGATTTCACTATCTACCCTTGGCCTTGGGTTGGGATTCAAGGTTAAGGTATTCTTTCTTAGTTAAAAGTAATCAGTACCCTTGGCAGAGTTTAAAGAGCTTACCTGGACATACTAAGTTGGGTAGGATTAGGTCTAAGATGGGATTGCGTTAAGTTAGAGAAGAGCTTGCTTTGAACCTTCCGCTATAGAAGAAACTGTTGACATTGGTCAGCTTTGGTTTACCCTGACTATTGACAGCAAAGATCTTGGATTGACAGGCTTAGTAAGAGATTGAGTGGTTTATTAGTTGGATTTTCACTTGCTATTTAAGGTATTAAAGAGGACTTTAGCAAGGGAACTTGAGAGCACTTTAAGTTTGATCTCTTATCTCAGGGTCGGATTTTAGAGGTCTTCCTCAATTGACAGGTTTCCCTGGGTTAAGATTGCTAGACAAGGTTCCTAGCAAAACAAAGAAATAGATATTCTGTATTCCTTTTGATCAGTTGGGGATTCAGGTTAGGCTGACAAGTTAAGCAGGCACTCAAGAGCTAGTATTTAGAGTTTCGACTGACAAAGAACTGGTTTTAGAGTATTTACCAGCTAAGATAGTACATTATACCTAAGTTCAGTCAGCTGGTTTCCTTCTTAGATTAGTTATAAGAATAAGGGATTTGTACCCGCGCTTCCACTTCTAATTAAATATGTCTTCGAGTTCTTTATAGGGTCTAAAAAGGGATAGTCTTTATGAAAGTCTCGCTATTGTACAGTAGGTTTCCCTTGCAGGCATTCCTCATTAAATAAAGTACTAAGAACTCATTTAAGTCTTTTTTTCTTAGAATCCTTGACTAGAATCAGTTAATGGTTTTCCCGTATTTCCAATATGGACTCCTTTACCTGCAACCCAATTCCTGCACAACAAGGAAGAAAGATGGTTTATGTCTTAAGCAGCACTTCCTTTGTATCTATCTTAAACCAGAAGAACTCAAGGTGAGGTGCAAAGCCAAGAGCTCCCATTTAGATAGAGACTTTCCTTCAGAAGCTTGGGGTCTAAAGAGGGAACCCCATGCTTAAGCAGTAAACACAAGCCTTCTCTGACTACACTACAAGGGAACCCTTTTCTCGTTAAGGCTGATAAGGGCTGTTCTAGCAATAAATCCAACGGGTATAGTTTTCTATCTAAAAAAAGAATCCTTCTAGATAACATAAAATACCGATCTCTAAAATATTCCAGGATTGGCAGAACCAGAAAAGAAGATGTCAAAGCAAATATCTTCAGCCGTAATCCGCACTTATCTTAATCTAAGAAAGTACTCGCGTTAAGTAAGGAAGAATAGAAATAATCACTAGAGCCAGGATTTTCAATATTTAAAAAAATGTTGTAATTCTACAGCATACCCCTTTCATTTCTACAAGTAGATATACTTATAAGTCAGTCTAAGACTTTTTATTTCTTAGGAGAAGTCCTTCTCTATAGCGCAGCCCAAGAGGAATCTAGATTTTAGGTCTTACTCTAAATCTTTTTAGAAATGTGTTAAAACGAAGTTAAGGTTGCCTTGATAGCTCTTACTCGAGTTTCAAAAATTATAAGAACGTTCTCTTCTCTACCCTTGTAGATTTTCCTTGCTTTTAATATAATATATAAGGAAATAAGAAAGAAGGTCCCGGCTTTTGAGGCAAAAAAATAGCTTTAATTAGTAGTTTAACAGGCCTCCTGTATAGATAATATTTTGTAGTGTAAGCTTAATATACAGTTGAGAGTAAGTTACATACATTTTAGTGATATTATTTATTACATACCATTAATACCCCCAATTAAAGTACCCTCTAAACCACTTACTAATTCTCCGCTTTTATTTTAAACCCAGTATCCTTTATGACTAATATCCTCTTTATCCCCACCCCAGGGAAGCTAAATAAATCCCTTGGATACTGTAAATATTAAATAAATAGCACATTTAGAAGCAAGTAAACCCTCGATTACTCAATGTAACTAAACCCAAATCACAAGTCGAGAGATGCTTTTCTCAGAGTAGGTTTGAAGGGATCCCCCACAGATTTTGAGTGCTATGCGCCTTTCCGACACATATTTCGGATTTGGACCAGGTGAGACAGAATTAATTACTACTAATTAGGGGATACGTAAGAGTTCACTATGTTAACCCAACTTAGTTGAAAACTCAACTCAATTACGCGGGTTAGTTAAAGTCAATTTTCAAAGGGAGGGCTCTTAACTGTCATGCTTTTCATACAAAAGAAAAATACATACTTTTTTGAATAATTCAAGGATAGCTAAAGCAGGAATAAACGCGTATCCTAAAGTATTTAAACTTTACTGCTATAGAATTGTCGATACTCCGAAGAGCAGAGAAGTTTAAGAGTCCCGACTGTATGTATAGGAAATTCCGAGATTCATTCAATCTAAGTGATACTCATTTCAGGTTAAGCTTTTTTTGAGCTAAAGTTCACCTTACTCTAAGATATGAGATGAGATTATCCTTAGGTCGACCCTTTTTATAGCTAACAGATGCGCTCTAGTTTTTTTATTTATGGACTCCAAGAAAGGTAAGGCCCCTACAGATTTTCTGTATCTACTGGGTATTCTAGATAGGTTTTTTCCTAATCGCAAGTTTGTTTAACAAGTCCTATCTATTTTATGCTGTTTAGATTAGTCGCCTAATTTGTTTTTTAAAAGCAAAGGAGTCTGCTTTTAGTTCGAGCTTCCGGGTAGGTTAGGTTTATTATAGAGCTAGCATTGCAAGCCCCTTGCGAAACTTCTTTATACTATGACATTTTTGGCGTAGGTGCCGGTTATATTGGGCGTTATTGATTGTAGGATACTCGTCTTTGTTTAAACAGAACTGGAGGGTCCTTTCATAGACCTATAGCTCGGCCAAGGTGAAGAACTTAAAATAGTCAGGGTTGAAACTTTAGTTATTTTAATTGGGAACCTTTATAATAGAAGTTTTAATATTAAATTAATAAATAGTAGTAAATAAATCAAGTACCGTCATTCAAGACTCAATGCACGTCTTGCCCGGGATCCCCCCTTAGCATCTACCTAGCTATTCTGGAAGGAAGAGCTCGGGCTTATTCTTTAAGAAATCCTTAATTTCTTGTTTGTACTATTTGTTGAAGAGGTAAGATAGGCAGTTTTTACAATTTACAAGGAAAGGGGTAGAGTTTAACAAATTGTACATAGTGAGGTTTAACCCGGTTTTTTAATAGCGGCCGGTGTTATTTACAGGGTACGTAACCAGTGAGTAAGTGGGAATCGAAATGCCCTGGTTGTTCACTGAAAAGCTCTCTCATAGTAATATTAGGTTCTCGAGTTGATTATTAGTAGGTCCGGCTTAACGCTCTATAATTTGAAGTTAGGGCACAAGAGTAGCTCTGGCAGTTACTGAAACTCTTTAATTTGGAATCCCTAGAGTATAACTTATTGCCGAAAGCTTGGAGTTATACTTTTCCTTTAGGAGCCCTTTGATTCGTGAGACAGGGTTAAGCAATTCGGGACTCGTTTCTTTCGTAGTATACCTAGCATAGCTTCTTAAGACCTTTTCTAGATGGCGCACAGCAAACCCCCTTGAGTATCTGTACACTAAATTATTAGTAAAAGTCTTTTATCCGATAATGTCAAGTATATACGTATGGATTTATAGTACATAAGACGAGAGCCCCTTATAGCTTTTTTGTTACCAATAGACATCCCTTCTCTTGTTAGTCAATCTCTTAATATTTGATATATTAGGATAAACTAACTAGCGCAGTAACAAGCTTTATGAAGAGTTTTTTTCTGTTGGTTAATAGAGATTAGGCTTTTATTAATTCTGTATCCCATTTTCACTTTTCCCTTATTTTACTTTATAAGCAATGCGATTCCCAGAAATGCTTGCGGGTTATAAGGTTTTAGTAGAATAGGATTACTTGAATTGAATGGCCCCGCGAGGCCTTGAAACTAGGCAAAATATTGTATTTATCTCCTTTGAGATTTGTCATTGTCCAATTTGAGAGATCTAAGACTTTCGTGTACTTCTAGTGTAAGCGCCATGTTTAGACAAAAAAACCTTGTAAATTATCACTCATCATAATATAAAGTATTCTAGAATAGGTGGTATACAAAAAGTTTTTGGGGTATACGAGCAGACGAGATTACTGTTAACAAGGTGGTTTAAAGATTGACTCGAACAACTTTCAACTACATCGGTAGAATTAGGATTAAATCAAAAAACTACGCCCATATACGTACGAGAAATCCACTTATTTAATAAAACTGGAACTTAAGCGTATACTACTCCTGTAAACTAGTAAGTCTTTTTTGCCAATAACAAAACAAGTATTTTTCTAAATAAACCTAGAGTGCTGTAAAAGCTTCCGACACGCCACTAAACCTCTAGTTCAAATCGCTTTAATTCAGGGATAGAAGCCCCCCAAAACTCTCTTTTCTGATAAGGATTTCCAGTAAACTTCACCGGGATTTTTCTAGTATTAGTACTTTAGAACAGCTATTATTAAAATTCAAAAGGAAGTAATTAGCTCTACTAAAACTCCTAAGGAAAACAGCTAAGCTATACTCCTTGTATAATAAGTTTTATTTTATACTAGTCAAAACTGTTAAGTTAAGCTCTCTAGAAACTGGGCAATCGGGTCAGTTTCAGGAAAGATGTACCAGACCCTTAATATCACTTGAATTTCCATACTTCATAGCTTTTTAGGTTAGTTACAAGGTAGTCAAAGGGATCTTACTTAGTAGTCTTTTTAAAGCCCCTTGCTAGGTTTCTCCGGAAAAGTTGGGAGGACACTTAGACTCTTTTTAACAAAGCTGGGACTTGCCTCCCCTAAAACGAAATAAAGACTAGAACTTGTTTCTATTTTATATTAGAGTTAAAGGAAAGGGTAGTAAGGATTGAAAAATAGAAATCTTATCGGGGCTTTATTTGACGTACTTTGCAGCCGAAGCCCTCTTTTATATTATACTATATTCAGGACTCAATGAAAAGATATGTAATTAGAGCTTAAAGGCTATATTTCAGTAGGATAAGGGTGCTCCTCTCAAATATTTATTTAGCAGTAACCGGGGTGTTGATACTCCACTAGACAGATTCTTTACAGGAGAAGAAAATCACTTACTAAGAGCCCTTTTCACAACTAAAATAAATAGAAACTATTTCTTCTCAAACTTAGAGAGTAGACCCGTGCTTATTTACTTGCAATTCTATCTATGGCTTTTATAAACTCTAAGTCCTATTGAATTTCAGGATTAAAAAGTGCCTAAAAACTGCGGCAGATAAATGACCCATACGTGTTATTACAGCGCAAGACGTTCTATAGGTCATAGTTTTTTTTTAGACCAGCAAAGTTTTGATTTGAGCCTTAGGGTTTTTTTAGTTACTAGCAACACTTACCCGGACTTTAGAAATATTAATAAAGCAAAATCCCGGCTATACTTGTATTTCCTTTTTACGAGTTTTGAGGCCTTTTAAAGGGCCACTTTTTCCTTAAGTTTCAGAGAAGCTATTAAACTAAATTGCAATTAAAACGTGAGAAAAAAAAAACTCAAGAAGAGGGCTTTAAGAATTCATTATATTATAATTATAAGTTGACCGTGATAAAGCAATAACAAAACCCGCAGTACCGTCATCATAGCAAAGGACTTCCCATTAGTGCTCCCAAAGACAAGAGATACAAGAATACATTATCTGTTATCCTCTGCTTGCAGCTTAGTGTTTTACGAACAAAAGGAAATATCATATATTTATGTTCTTTACCTAGTACAGTTATCTTCCTTGAAATCTTGATTGACTCCTTTACCGTACAGGTTTCCATTAACAACTGAACATAAAGAACTAATCTGTCATGATACAATAAGATCCTCTACTCTAAGTATCTATCAGAAACTTAAGTGAATCAACTCCTTATAGCTAGCAGCACCTAATTAATAATAGGGCTTGAGCCTATTCGTTAGCTAAAACCCACTTTAGTAGACCTGACTTAACTTAGAAACTTATTCCTGTCTAGTTATTTCTTGTAAATAAATACTACTTATGAGGCAATTTTGAGTTTACTCGGACCGGTATTTAAAAGTTTTAATTGTATAAAAATTTCAAGATATAGGTAACCCCTCTCATTTAGTAATGAATATGCTGCTAATTTAATTCGTGTTGTTGACGTTAAGTAATTTTAATCAAGATGTGATGTAGAGAGATTCACTATCATAAGGATAAGCCTGTACAATACAATTATGTCAAGTACGTCGGCTTACAGAAAAGAAAAAGGAGTGCCTTATATTACCAAATAAAGTGTTTTCTAATGTCAACTTTTATTTTAGGATTACCCCTGTTTGTTACAGGAGGCTGGCTAGTAATTTAAGGTCATTTCAAAAGGAGCTCCTAATTAGGGGTTACTTTCCCTTAGAATTCAAACTAAAAGCTATAGTAAGTATAAAACTAAATAATAAATCTACAGGGGGTACTGAAAAGCTCTTTAGCGCACAAAATATATAAACTTAAAATTTTTCATCTTACATGGGTAACCCTTAACAAAAGGCTAAGTTTTAAGAATATCTACGAGTCTTCAAGAAATTAACCTGTTACTCTGCAATACTAAAAGGAAAGCGATCCTAACTTTATTAATGTAAGTCTATTTTTATAATCAAAAAATGACTAAAAAGAATCCATTTTGAAATCTAATGTAGCAGCTATGTTATCCCTACCTAACCAAACTCTATCTTTAACCAGTTCTTTTTGCAGTTAAAATGGGAGAGTGCCTTACAAATTGAACATATTTTCAGAGACTCTGTCGAGGGATATGGAGCGCTGAGGGTACCTTATACTCTTCCTCTTGTGCTTCTTAAAGTAAAGGCTTACTAGATCCTAGCTAGGTTTTCTAGTGTCCTAAACCCCGTTTACTCTTTGTGTAATATTAAGGAAGGAGACTACTAATTAGATACCCCTATAAAAAAGAAAAAAAAAAAAAGAGATTGTGCTAAAATTGCATTTATTAAGATTTTTTCCTTTTGATCTGATCTTAGTGGTTATAGTAGGATATATTTCTTTTAAACTATCTTGCAATTCCCGCCCTTCACTCTGTTTCAGTAGAAGGATTCATCTATTCACTATATAGGTTCTCCCCTCATTTTCGATAAGCACGCACATAAGGCAAGAGGAATCCTGGGAGAAAAGAGTTACTTCCAAATAATTAAGGCTACAAGATCTTAAGGTAATACTAGGAAATAAAAAAGACCTAAATTCAGAAAGAGCTACAATTCAGAGCAGAGAAGTTAGTTCCTAATCCCAAACTCTAAAGGGTAATAGAATCTGGTTACAACAAAGAAGGAATTATTCATAAACTCCTGTAAACTTGACGAATGTCAAGAACGAAATGAATTAGAACTGTCAAGAACCTAAGAGCTACTCACCTCTAATTTGTAACACCGCTAGCTTTAGCAGCCAAGAAGAAAATTCCTTTTAAGTCACTGATTATTTATAAAGAATAAAGAAAATAGATTCTGGTTTCTATTAGCTGTCCACCTTTTCTCCTAATAACTCTCTAAAGTCAACTTCCTACAAGTACAAATCTAACTAAATACAAATGAATATAGAATATGTTATTATCCAAGAAGCCCTTTATCAAGAGTTTAGGTACTCAGTAATGTCTTTCCCATTTAACCCTAACTATTCTAGCTCGTAAGAAAACTTTGAAAACCTAGGGGAATAGAAGAACAAATCATGAAGAAGAGTAAGAACCCGGTCAAAGAAGGTCTATAGCTAACATAATAAAGAATCTGTTGTAAGCAAAACTAATGAAAACTAGGTCAAATAGAGGTACCAAGAAGACTCCCAAACCGAGCTCTACTCTATCTAGTTCTAATTGTTAAAGAGGAGAACTGATTCTAGATTCTAAGCTGATAGCCGGTAAAGGAATAACTTTAATAGATTACACTTTGTTTTTTTTTTTATTAAGGACTCAATAGCGAGGTATTAGCTAGGAAGTCGATGTGGTGCTTGCAAGGAGATGGATATCGTAGTAGGCACTGTTGGAATAGGCTTGAGAGTGGTCCAATGAAGTAGGTCCTGTCGGCGAAGTAAGGAATTAGGTAGATAGATGTACTAAGTAAACGGTCAGGTCAGGCAAAAGAAAGTCTTTTTAACTCCGCAACCAATCTAATTTCAATTTCAATTTCTTTGTGAAAAGTACATCCCAGACACATTCCTGTCAACCTTGTAAAAGATATAAAGAATTCAAACTTCTGTTCCCTTATAGCTAGAGTTCACTTATTTAGAACACCAAATAATGAGAATTCAAAGGAATACCCTGTCCTACTGAAACGGAGTCAATTTCCTGAACTGAAAGTCTAATTGTGATCCACAGGGTTTTGGCGGTTACGTTCACAAAGTATCAAGGTCTGCCCGCTTTTGTTTTGAGGTTAGGATTTGTTTGTTGTTTTAAAACATAGTTATTGTTAAGTGCTGAATAATAGATATAAATGAATATCTCAAACTCAAACCAAGGCAAGAGAGCCCCCGTAGGTAATTAAAGAGATTCTTTTGTTATGGATTCCAAGCCAAGGGTTTTCTGTGAGTGTAGTTAGTAGGTTTCTAGCTACTATATATGACAGGAGCCTAATGGGTTTCTTGAGTTCTCCCCAAAAAGCAGGGTCTTAGCTTAGTCTTAATAGGAGTTTTGGAGCGAAAGCTCTTATAAAATTGATATAGTACAGCCCTTATCAGTGTTTCTGAAAGGACTTTCTCTCCAGATAATAGCAATTCAATTTCTAGTATAGCAACAGGGCTCCCTTTCTATATTGCATATCCGTTTTTGTATAAGATCCCGTAGTTACTTAGCATGAGTTTTTTTGTTTCCAATAGTACCTACTATTTATTCTAAAGACCAGAGTACTAAAATTCCTTTTTTTTAGACTGCCAAAGTCCTAGAGCTCTTACGAAGGAAACTCCTCTAAGGAAATAATGTAATTAAATTCATAATAACTAAACCCAAATTTTACACAAACGAAGGTACTCCTATCAAGCTTACAAGTACCCGAAAGGAAAGTAGAGTAGGAGTTTCTCCGGATGAGGTATAGATTAACTCCTAGTGCCTCAATTGGATTGGGGAAAAGTCCGAGAAGTTTCATATTAACTTTTTTCTTCTTGTTCCTAGATATAAATTGAAACCTGAATGCACATTTGAAATAGGAAACTAAAAGTCAGGAATTCTCCAAAGATAACTCTAAAATAATGGATTCTTATAATCCGAAGTCGCTTAGTGATTGAAACATCTCAACCCGAGACTATAACAGAGACTACAACTCATCCAGATACTGTGAGTGAGACTCAGACAGAGATTCGTATGCCTGAACGTCAACTATTACTCAAACAGAACCCGAGCTAGAACTACCACCTAAGAATAAAGACCCTCCTGAGTAAATCAAAACAAGGTCTATTAACCACAAAAACTAAATGAACTTGAACTCTGTCTCTCTTTTCTCTACCTCCGAACTCTAAATACAGGGTCCCTAATTCCTTTGTTCTAATGATGGTGATGTACCCCTTGGGTACTCAAGCAAGCTGTTGTATATAGCCTCAATTTAGAGAAACACAAAGCTTTTTTTTTCTAGCTTAAGGGATGCTTACTATTCTACTACTAAAATTTAATAAAAGTGCGATCCTGTCCAGTTATAGCACAAGTAAAAAAAAAAGTTTGGTAGAGTAGAGGGGAATTCTCCTAAATTTGTTCTGTTGACATTTAAAAAATGCAAGGTAAAACCCATCCTAGAATGTGTAGCTATAGAAGTTTACCCAAATCAAATATTGGAACGTTTTCAAATTCAAAGTTCCGGTATTAAATTAAGAGGATGAAAGCAAGTAATAAGAAGTAGAACTAATAAAGAGTTAGACTAATATCTAATACATAGAATACAACATATACTAAAAGAATAATACTAAGATAGATATATAACTCCTAAAGGGAATGTAACAAACATATTAGCTACAATAAGAAACAAACAAGCTATTCCCCTCTCGTCTAGAAAAAGCATATAGGAAGCAGATATAAAGGGGTTGTTAAGGAGTTAAATGGGATATTTCGAGGTTTTGAGTCTTGACTTTAATGGGTAAAAATCAATCTTAGGCGATATTCCAGGGGAGAGTAGAAATGATTAAGTTATTGGAGTGTACAAGTTTTTTTTTTAACTAAACAAGGATGGGATAGACAAATTCAGGGGTTCTAAAGTATAAAAGAAATAGGTCTCTAATCCTTCTAGGCAATCTAGTCCAAAGTATTGTATCGGATTTCTAAAAGGATTTTCCTTGTTAGTTTAAGGTGATAAGGAAGTTAGTTGGAATCCTCAATTCTTCATGAAGTTTAGTAATACAAGGAGTAGTAGGCTAGGCACTGTATAAATAAAATATTAACAGTAGCAAGCACTAAAATGAATTTCAGAATGACTCGGATAAAGAAAAAGAAAGCGGGGAGAAATATAGCCTCCAGTCTCGAGTAGGTAATCCCGGTGGAGGTTAGTGGGTTCCTGATTACTTAAGTTATAGGTAAGTTAAGCTCAAGTGTATTAATATAATAAATAGGTTCAAAACGTCTTACAAATCTAAAAAGATAAGAGTTTTTTTATTAACATACTTACGGCTTATGCTTCTTCTAATAGAAAGCGCAATCCTAAATAGTTCGAAGGTTTTCCTGCTCTAAGGTCAGGGTAAAGTTTCCGGTTTTAAGTGAGGAATTGTTGCTAGTTTAAAGTCAAGATTTTGGAGAGTGTTTTAAATAAGTCATAAGGAATTTCTAAGAGATAGTTTAAGAGTTTTATTATAGTATTCTTTTGTTAGTCTTGTAATTCTATAAATTAGTTACTCTTTCAATTTAAGTATTATATTAGTTTTTGTTTAGATATATAAATCGAGTAATAAATAGATAAAAAAAGAATATCTATTAGTTGTAGTAATGTAATTCCTCTCTTACGCGCCTAGACTCCCGTACCCAGTATCCCGAGAGCCCCCTTTATCTTCCCCTTTCTTATGGATGTAATTGCAAATACTAGGCCCGTATTATCCAAAAGTTTTCCTATATCTATCTGGATCCTCTTTCTATTTTAGAAGCTAAAAAATAGATAGAAATTCGAATCGCTATACTCAGAATCGGAAGACAAATCCTGTTTACCTCGCTAAGTTTATATTTATATATAATAGAAATCTTTTGCTTGTTAATATTTTACCTTTCTCTGAAATACACTTTCTTAGCTTGTAAGAAAAGGGAATTGTAGCTAGAGGAAGGTTACTTTTTTTTTGTGTTTAAGGGCTTTATTCCTTATGGTTAGGAAGGAAGTGTTTTTTTTACGTACAAAAATCCTTTGTCTAAACCTTTGCTTGGAAGCAAAACTGTTCTAGGTATACTGAAAATTAAGACCCAATCGCGTACAATTAATTTATGGACTTTCTATATACTATTGCATAAGTTTGCAGTATCAACATACAAAACACTAAAAGTTTTAGTAAAGAAAAATCATTTATATAAATAAAGTGATTAAAGTTTTTTTGTAGCATGACAAAGTAGTAACTTTACTAGTTTCTAAACATACGTTAACCATCCTCTTAGCTGTATGTATATCAGAAGTGTCTATTAACAGGTTAGCAAAGAAAAGTACTAAAATAAAAGGAATTTAGACCATATACACTATTAATGAACCTAAACTCTCTTATGGATTTGAACCCACGTATTTTTCTTTCAAGCGCACTTGAATTACTGGACGTAAACTTGAATGAAATAGTTAACAAATATACACTTCACTAACATACTATTCCGCTTACAAATTGACCTACTTATTAAGATATTAAGGGTAATTAAGTCAATCTTTTTTTTCTTCATCTAAGTGATTTTAATCCGTTTGCAAGCTCATTTTAGAAATTGACTAATTGACTATATAAATTAAGAACAAAGGGAACTTAGAATATACACTAATAAGAAAACTCTAATCTAATACTTATGTATGGATATTACCTCATAAGTCTATTGGCTGGCTGTTTGACCTTTTGAATGAAAGCAATCAACTTCTAGACACTTCTGATAGACTATTAGACTATTTCCACTAATTAGAGGAATGAAAAGAATTACTTTATCTTAAGTGATTATAATCTTTAAATGTTTTTTTTAGTTTTGGTAGCTCTAATTTAAGACTCTCCTTGTTGCCTAGTTAGTAGTTCTTACTAGTTTTAGTAGTTATATAAGAGAAGGGGAATCAAATTACAAATAAGCTATGTTTCCTGGTTAAACTCTTAAAAGTCTCTTAACAACGGGGAGTCCGGATAAGCTTCTTACTTTTTTTTATACGATAAGCGCTAAAGAAAAAGAAGAAGAATGCACTTTACTAACCAGTAATGAAATCCTTTGCTTTGGAAAGCCCAGAGCAAATACGTTAAGGAATTAATACGATACCCAGGGAACCCCTAAGCTAAGGATTAGGCAAATTAGGACTAAAAGAATTGACTAATGAATAAATAATAGGTAAAGCTAAGTATAAAGTAAGGGAGGGGCCTTCCATAGTCTTACATCAGTAATAAGTACAAGCGACAAGAGGATAGGTAGTACAAGAGGAGGCCTGAATAAAACGTAAGGGAAATCCCATTAATAGATGGTTTTTTCTAGTCTGTATGTAAGGTAGCTTCCTAATGGGGCTTTTAGTTATTAAGAGTAAGAACTCCAGAATTAGTCAAAGGCTTTCTATATCTATAAGGGAGTTTACTCTTATTATGCTTAGTATCCAGAATAGGGATAAATAGAAGGAATTCTAAAATAAAGTTGCAAGACCCTTAATAAAAGGTAGATAATTAAAAATACAGGAAATCCAAGGTAAAGGCTTCAAAATGTACCGCCCCACACATTACTTGGTATACTATTGATAAATGCTATTCTATCTAGACAGTAAAACTTTGGGCTTTGGAACTTGAGGCTAATACTAGAATATTCAAGGATTCCTTGTTACTGGGTTACTTGCAAAACCTTTATTCAAGTTCCTTTCAAAAAGCTCCTTAGCAATAGTTCTTATTCCCTCGCCAATTCTTATAATTGTGTCATTTTTTCGGTTCCTTAAAATTTCTAGCTTAGAGTGCAAATGCTCTACGGGGGTCTTACTCATATTTTGCAATTTTGCCTCTTTTATATACAAAGTAAACTGATCAAAGATAGGAGCTAATCCTTAGAGTAAAGCCCTTGCACCGATCATTGTATGCCGTAATTAAGTGGATATGGCTCGAGTCAAATTCAGGGAAGATATTCTTTGTAAGTAAAAGTATGAAAAGGTTTCTACTAACTAAGGACGTTGTTTCTTTTGCTTGATACTTGTCTTTTACTGACTTTTTTGTTCTATACTTTTCACAAGAAAGTTTTGTTCCATGCCCATTGAAAGAAAAACCTAAGTCGTCACAGGACCCTGCTTTTAAGTTCATTCAAAGCATCAGGAAACCACCTGTTTGGTCTTAGCAAATATCATGAGTGGTATAAAACATATTTTGGCAGTCTCGTTGAAGGGTAAGTTACGCCCTTATAAGGGAACTCCTTAGGAAAAAACACCAAAGAAACTTATTAAATTAAAGGGCTCCGGCTCCTATAAACCAAGTGAAATCGGTTGTGTAAGGGAGGCAAAGATATAACTCGTTAAGGACATGCTCTTTTTTGAGTTTTAATTCTTAGGGATTTAGTTTTAAGGGATATTCCTCATGTTCTCTAGCTAAGAAGTTCTTGTATTATAAGGATATACAGAGTATATAAGTAGTTAGTAATAGTTATATAGGAGCTTGCGGCTTTAACAGAGGGAAAGTATTTAGGCTCCTTATTCCTACGGCTCTAAAGAACTATTAGACTGTAGGGCCCTTGAAAGCCTACTAAGTTAATATATATATTAAGCTCAACCCTGTCAACTTCTAATTAAAGTAAAGGAATATACCCTTGTAAGTTAAAACTTTTGACTTTCTTTACTAAGTTTAGTCTTTTATCCCAATTCTACTGAGTGTCCTTTTATCTAATAATTATTATCCTAGATAATTGGAATTCAGTACTTGCTCGATCAAAAAAGAAAGGAACACTCTATAATACCATGAAACTCTTAACCAAAACCTTCGCTATTAAAGTCAGCTATTAAATAGAAAAGTCTACCTTAAGTCCTAATCAAACTTAAGTAGTGTATAGGCCAACGCATGTAAAGTGAAATTAGGTACTTCCTTTACGTTTTCGAGCGAGGTTCCCTGATCAAGTCAAGACTGTACTGTAGGTTAAACCGACAATAGTTAATTTAGGATATGCCCACTAAACTATACCAAGCTAAAACAAAAGGAACTCTAATAGAAAACCTATATAGCTCGGGTCTTTTCATTTATACTATTAGGTTTGGAAATCTCAATTACATTGCTAGTCTTTTATTTTCTTTCTATTGTAACTACTTAAAATTCGTTGGTTCAGAACTTCTATAAAGCGAGTTCGATTCTATATAACGTATAATGTGAATACGAGTACAGGCTTCCTTATCTTGGTTAGGTCGGCAGCTTCTGTCGGCTTTTACTTTTAAAGGTTCAATTGAGTAAGTTGTTCCATTTCTTATAACAAATAACAAAAAAAAACTCCTCATTTTGAGGGGATTTCCTCTAACAGAATCCTTTTCAATCTAAGGCCTGGACAAGGATACTTTATTACCTTATAAAGCACTTTCAATTACACAGATTTTTTCAGATTAGAACCCTTTTTTTGTCAAACTCTTTTTAGTACAGTTTGTAGAGCTTGTATCCCTTGACTTATAAATCTTTGGTACTAAAACAGAATCTTAATTTCGAGATTTCTTAGGACTCCTCTAATTAGCTACTGCTTTGAGTATCACTTGGAAATCGCTTTATCTACGCTAATAAATTGTCGCATCTCAATATGAGTATGTCCCTTGGAGCAGAACTTGAAAACAGTTAGAGTAACCTTCTATCTAGGATCTAGGAAGAGCATAATCGCCAAAAGAATTAGGGATAAAGAAGAACTAAAAACCGGCTGCCTAAGCCTGTTCAAATAAATTGAAACGGAGCTTGGCACTAATAACACTAAAGAAAGCCTATGCCTATAATTAATATTTAGAAAAGTATAACCTTCAGAAACTGTTAAGCTATGTAAATTCTTATTAGAAGCACCGAATTGCTAAAAGCTCATTCATTTAGAACTTTATTAACCGACAATATTCCTAGAGGTCCTCTTCCTTTTCTAAACAAAAGGATTACACTACTGTAAGCCTATCATAGAAAAGGGGCCTCTAAAGACCGCTCTCGTTAAATAAAATGTAACTTCTAGATCTAAAATAATTAATAAAACGGAACCTTTTTCTAGCCCCTCCCCAGAATTCATTTATAACAGGGAATTTTTTTGCTTTGATCCATAACCCTATGCGCTTTATCTTTTAAGAGCGAGTAAGCCCAAATAAGGTGACACTGGTTGTTAAGATACCAGATTCCTAAGGTTTATCAATGCCAACAATAAAGATTGCAAAAAACTTCGATTTCAAAAATCTAACAATAGCTACCTACAGTCCTCTCCTCTAATTCCCAAAGAAATAAAGTTGAAAATGTATGTCCTATATCACCACTGAGCCCATTCCTCTTCATTAATATGAAAGCTAATAAACTTATTTCCACGCTCTTCATAGTAATAGAATCCTGAGATTAAGGCAGGCCTCTGTTCCTCTGTACGTCCTTTTATTTATATGTTACGTACATGTCTTAGAATTAAAGCATTTGGCTAGACAAAGTCAGCACTTGGTAGGGATACTCTGCCCCGGGTCAGGATTAATTATCGGGAGCTTTTCGATATTAGAGAGTTATACCAAGGATAACTAGCGAGTCTCGGAGGACCACTTTGAATTTGTGGACATAGGTACAAAGCCTGTTTTAGAAAAGGAACAAAGCATTCAACACAACGAGTCTTATCCCTTAAACAACCGGAATCCCCGAAACAAACTTAGAAGAACTCCATAATAAAGAATAAAGTGATACTGGAAACACCTGGATTTCAGTACCTTAGCAGCTTTGTAAGGGGCCTCTTTAGAATATTACTATTACACGTTATTCTCTAAACATCGAGGGGGACTCTGAATACTTTTTCTTCAGTCTCATTTAGCTATTAGCTAAGGTTTGAGACTCTGTCTTATATAGCGGGTTTTCCGTGACTCGGACTTGTCTTGACAATACCAAAAAGGAGGGTCTAAAAGGCTTATGCTAATGGAAAATCTAGAAGTACATCTATCTAATATGAGGAATCCTATAGGTCTATTCGTGACCCGCTATGGGCGCTTTTGAAAGCTTTTTTAAGATATAACCACAATAAGACTCACGGATATCTAATAACTCTAATCTTTCTAAGCTAAGGAGCCTTTACTAAAAGGAGAACCTTACGAGAGCGTTTAAGAGACAGACCCGCTTAAAATATTTTTAATAAAGTGATTATCCAAATGCTTTGTACTCAGGAAAATACCTCTGCTATATACTACGGCACCTAAAAACGATTAAACTAGGATTCTAGAGGTCATCTTTTCGAAGAGCTACTACTTAAGATCTAAGGAAGACCCCAAACCACTTGCCTCTATAATGGAATACATTTTAAGACATTACACTTATTAATTAAGAATACGAAAACTCCTTAGCTAATTGGGATTCCACTTCCTATACTTTGTTAGAGTTTATTGAAAAAAAAAAGTAAACTTATCTAGCTGGTTATTAAAGTTACTATATATTGCCTGATTTCTATTATTATTTATTTTTTTTTTGACATATTTTCTTACTTTCTCCCAGAAGCTACCAACCAAAAGATTTCCATTGATATGGATCTCCTAAATTTATAGACTACATTTAAGAACTGGGAGGGGCTGAAAGAAATAGGACTCCCTCTGTTTTTACTTTCCTTGTTAATTAACTAGAACAGGGGCGAAGTCAAGTTACTCGCTAAACTAAAGCTATAGGGATCGGGTTTCTATACGAGTATCCACCAAATGAGGTAATTCCGCAAGGAGCTCTCCCCAATTTACTGGGCTAGTAAATCCTAAAGAAGTTCTAGTTCTCAGTTATGAAGAACAAACAAGTAAGTCATTTTAGGAAGAATAAAGAAAGAAGTAATAGTTGGCTTTGGTATTCCATGTTTTGTTTTAGCTCGTAAGACAGAGTACCACGGAAGTCTTTGTAAAGGAGAGTTGCTTTCTTTCATATGTCCTGGGTTTGTTCTGCTTTTAGGATTTCGAATAGAGAAAAAAGAGAATATATTATAAAGCACAGTCTAAATAAGGGTTCTCGGGCCATTTGGAGGTCAATAATGTAAGTATAGGAAATTCCGCATTTTATGAGTGAACAGCATCTATTTCTTTCAAACTTTTCTACCGAGAGGACAGTCGATTTCTCTTCTGTAACAAGTCCAATGGGAATATTCTGTTGTTTGCTTACTATATCCCATTCGATATAAAGAAACCGGTTAGAACACTCATTTGCTATGTTCCTAGGTTAGAGAACTGGTTACTGAAGTTACACCAAAAGAAAGACCTAAAAGCAAGAATTCTGACCAACTGGCACAAGAGATTTAGTGGAACTCAAAGAAGAGGGAGGTACATAGAAGAACTAGATCAGTTAGACGTATTTTCATTACGATTGTACACCTAACTAAGTCTTTGTCGTTACTCGTTAGTCTTTCTCAATAGGAAGTTCTAAAGCCGGTGTTCTAAGCTATTCCCCGAGAAAAGCTAAGGTGTTTATAACTCAGCTTACTATAAAGACACCACCTAAGGATTTCTCGCTAACAGGAAGTCTCAATAGCGGCATCAGTAAATAGCAAGTCAATGAAAGCCCTTTCTAAACCCAGAAACCTAGACTCGGTTCTCATTAATGAGTAGAAAACAGTTTAAGCTATAAAAACAAGGTCAATTAGTAAGTCGTATCATTACTGCAAGGTTATAAGCGAAGGAGACTCGTCAAAGGTGTTGTCTAAGTTCCCTATAAAGCCCTATGCCCTAAGAAGGTTCATCCGCTATTTACAAATGGGTCAGACTCTTTTAGCCTTTATAGACAGTACATACGTTATAGCCTCTTGCCTTACTTTCTTAAGAGGTATAACTTTGTCTTCAGAGCTTTACTATAACGAGAACATGAGGGCTTCGCGCCTAGGTTTCTACCGACTAATGGTAACGAGTCTAAGGAATTACAGCTATGACTTGCTTGGAACTGAGTCAGTTGAATCTTAGCTGTCGGTATTAGGAGAATTATTCAACCGTAGGATACTTATCAAGTTTCAAAGTCAATCTAATAAGAGTCATTCACTTACTAAGATCAGAAGGAAAAATGAAGATAACCGTACTCGGCTATTACATTACATGGACTCTTCTTACTTCATCGATACCCTTCTTAAAGCAAGGTTTAAGCTTGACATACTCTCCCAGTTGTTAAATACACCTTATAGCAAGGATAGTTTCTTGATGCACAGTCTAAATATCTTCTTTATTTAGAAGAGTTCGGAATAGAACAATGAATGTATAAAATTTCTTCTGTAGTGAATGTGCCTTCTGATCTTAGTGAAGGCTTTCTTGAAAGGAGATTGCCTTCTTGTTCATTCTCAGTATTAGTTGGATTACCTCTTATTCATTGTCTTTCCTTGTTCTGATTGACTTGTTTTAGATTGATAAAGTGATTCCTAAAGAAAGAGTCATCTTATAGAAATTCTTAGGACATTCCTCTCAAAGAAATAGAAGATGTTCCTTGCAATACAAAACCCTGTTGGCTTAAAGGGAATTGACAACAGTCAAGGCTTAATGGGAAGGCTCTTTCTATACCATTTACAGAGTCAAGCAGCACTTGCCTTTGCGATCATTCTACTTCGACATGAGTTAGGCAGATTGTTCAGTTTCTTATTAATCTCTTCCGTCTACCTTCCAAACAAAGAAAGACATTAATTGCACCTTTGCTCGCTTTCGACTGCTATCACTATCATTAGCATTTCTTTCTCTCTTCTCCTTCTTTGCGTCCATAACACCTAAGCCTAAGTTCATTAACTAGCTAGTAAGCTAACTCTTCACTTCATTCCTAAGCTAATCCTAAGGTCCATAAAGGTGACAGTAAGGGACTAGAATGGGATGCTCATAAGGCCTATAAGCTAACAGTGAAATCCCTAACAACCCAAGCGTTGCTTGCCTAATACCAAGTCTTACTAAGATACAGATATTCATTCCTAAGCTTTATTGGTAAGACACTTTACTTTCGACTCTGTCTCTATGAGGTTTGAAAGTTTGCAAGAAATTGAAACAAATGAAATAAAAAGAAAGAGTAGAAACCAGGCATGAGGCAAGAGCTTGTCTCTTGTTGGTTTGTAGTTGAGTTTGTAGGCTTTAAGGGGCCCTTTATTAAGTTAGGAAGCACTTTCACCCTAAACCTCCAAGGAATGCTAGCCAAGTACAGTCTCAGGCCACTTCTCTACCCTTCACTTAACTAACCAACACACTCTAACAAGCCCTGTCAATAGCTGTCCCAAACCTAAGTCCAATCTACTACAGGTCAGAAAGACAAAGCCTATGAAAGCCAGCCCTTTAACCCTAATGGGGATCCGGTTAACTACATATCCTAAAATTTGTATAATTATAATAAGAGTAGGAGCCCTCTCTTTGTAAACTAAAAGAATTTCCCAACTTTGGAAACACAAACAGGTAAATCTTTGCGCTATGATTATGAGTACACAACACAATAACGATCCTAGCGACTTATAAGATAAGGTATTTTATTTTGCTTGAAAAGGATCTTTTTATATTACCAATCGATAGATAAGGAATACAAGATAGACAAATAAAATGGAATTATATAGTAAACAAGTAGACTCCTTGCTTCTTGCTTTCAGTTCTACAGAAGCGGGTATACCAAACGTTCGCAGCTTCAAATCCTAGCCAATCTAGATAATGTAGATACTTCATTTTCGAGTAGTCACAAAATAAGGCCCCCTAAAAGAAAAAGGGCTTAGTTAACCGTGCCGTGGGTTTCCACTTTCATTTTAATTAAAATTGAAAAAGGACTCCTACTTGCTTGGGTTGCGTGGTCCTTTGTAAGAGAAGTTGGCTTCATTAGTCAGTAGTAAAGAGTCCCTCCAGTATTCTTGAGAAGGTGTTTGTTTCTTGCTGTAGCTTTTGTAATAAATAGGAGTCCTTAAAGTGTCTAAGAAAGAAGAAAGGGGTATAGCTAACAAGTTTTCCTTCCTTAATTAAGATGGATAGGGAACACATAACGGAAGTACTAGAAGGATAACTAACTGTCATGAAAGACTTTCACTGTACGAAGTGAGGAAATTGAGTCTATTCTTTCACAAAAGAGCTCCGTGGGATAGATAGGAGAGTCTAGTAAACTTGGAAGGACTATGGATAATGTATTTTCATTCTTTATATACAAGTAAGCTTTCCCGACTTCTTAATTAGTTTACTTAATTTAGTGTATGGCAAGGATATAAATTAATCCGGAACCTATAAATCTCAATAAACTAACCGAAATTTTCATGATACAAATATTACAAAGAAAAGTAACCGGCCAGAGAAGACCCCCTTTAATTAGGATTTTGTTGCTTTGTCTTTCCCCCCTTTTTTTTAGTTTAGTCCTGCCCTTTTGTTTTGCAGAGGTGGTATTTACAGTTTCATTAGTATAAGCAAGCATGGGTGCCTTATAATGGTAATTTCCCTTGGTGAATCCCGATCCCGTTAAGAATTAGTATTATTGTATTATTATATTGGTGTTATTCTCATAATCTAACTAGGAATTAGAGCTACTATTTAGATTAATCCTACCCTACAGGTTTATAGATTTATAAGAATAAGTCCTCTTTAGTACAAAACCGACAAGCTTAAATATACAGATTCTCTAATTGCCTTTTCAAACAAGCGCCCGATTTCCTATTACTATTCGGAGCATATATAGAACCCTTATGAAAACTAAAAAAAGAAAGACCGTTAGATGATAAAATATAGATAAGCTTTAGCTTAAAGTAAATAAATCCCCTAAACTAAAATCTAATATCTTTCCTAGGTTCCCCTTTGTAACTTACTGGAAAAAACCCAACATTTCGAGAAAGCTAGGCACTTTGAATAGTTTGTCACAGAAAAAGTACCCCAAAAACGGATACCCTAAAGCGAAAGTCTTTGTTTTTGCAATTCCTTTTTTAGAGTATACATACGGGTATTGACTAAAGAGTTTTAGGTCTTTCCTTTGTGAAAGTAAGTAGTTTATATCTCCGTTCTTTTTACTTGTTTCCAGTATTGTACTGAAAGCCATAAGAGGAAACCTACGTAGTTAAAAGTATTCGGTCTTATATTTCTTTTTTTTGCTTGCGTATCCTAATCAGCCCGAGAATATTCTCCGTAAGTGCAAGTTATAAATTATAGGGTTACTAGTTAGAAAAAAACTCCCTTATGTGTTATGTAGTCCTGATTTTCTTATATATAATAGGATATAGGAATTTTCCCTTTAGTTTACGGAAAAGTGCCGGTCTTGAATATACTTCTTAGAACAATTTCTTGGACTTTCTTTATAGGATTTCTGAAATCAAGCTGATTCTGCGATCTCAAAGGTTTAGAAAAAGGACCTTGTAGTAGATATTCTAGGGGTTCCTTTTATACTTTGAGTAGTAACTAGAGCTTGAGTCCTTATTTATATAGTCTAGTTTTTTGGTATTTCCGTGAGAAAAGATAAATAAGTCCTTTTCGTACTGGTTGTTTTGTTAGAGGAATTCCCGAGACTTACTCGTGTCAGAAAAGTTATCTTTTATGGAGTCAACTCTTACTTAATTAATATCTTTCATTTAAATCTAAAGACATAGGTTAAAAAAGGATTAAATCTAATATAAAAATACGTTGTTGAAATTATATTACACAGTGTCGACATTTTTCTGTTCAACGAGAGGTTAAGCAAATCCTAGCATTACTTTTATGTAATATACAAGTGTTTGTTGAACTTACAAAGAATTAAGTTGATTGAAATAGAAAATGTTTCATATCATAGGAGGGTTTATAAAGGCTTTCCACTTTTAATCCAGCTATTTTAAGCCCCTCTTATCTTAACCGTGTTTTAATTTATATCTCTATCTTCCTAGTACAATCTCGACTATTACTTTTAGGTAGGACCAGATTATATAAATTTAGTTATAAGGCTACAGCTACTGAGGATCCCCCCTTTTTTTTTCAACTAATAACCCGGAGTTAACAAAGGAGTGTTCTAACCTGGTAAGCCTGCCCTGCCGGTGTAGCTAATACTCCAGAGCCAGCCTAAGCAATTGCTTAATTCTTGAAAGTAAGCTTGTGCTTCTAAGCTGGAAACTCTATAGCAAGTCAAGATCTCTTTCTGTGCAAGCAAGTCCTTGTCAAGTGCTAATGGAACCTTAAAACCTTAGAATCTTCTTAAATTACTTGTTGTCTTATGTTGCTGACTGTCCAAGTCCAAAGAAGGTGTATCTAAAGATAAAGCAAGCCAAACGTATTGTTAATGTAACGAGCCAAAAGTGTATTCTGTTGTGTATAAGCCTGTAAGTATAGGTATTGAGTCAAAATCAAAATGCCTATTAAGGAAGGGGACTTCTCCCCGTTTTTAGAATAATTTGAACTCTCCTGATTACTCAAGGACACTTTGACTTAATCTGAATTTCCTTCACCACTGCATAAGCACGTAGTCCAGAGACCGGGAGAAGGGTTAGCTGCTAGCAAGACAGGTATTCTAAGGAAGATAAGGCTCCGGAGAGGCAAACGAAGTTTGGATTTTCTATTTGGGACCTAAGAAGCAAGCATTGAATGACCGCGGACGGTGTTCTTCATGTCAGTACCTAGATCCGTTAGGTAAGAGTGTTCGGAGAGAATAGAAAGCATCCTTGACATAGACTCTTGCTATACCATCACCAACATGAGAACAAGGCTTTCTTATTTGTTTGACTTGTTGCTAGCATCCTAGGAGAAGTAGCCATACTTCTCCGATTCAGGTCTTAGTTATAGTAAGACGGATAAGATAGAAACCGTAGGTAAGCTTGCTTACATTCCTAAAAGTACAAAGCCGCTCAGGAAACCCTGAATCTTTGGATTCATAAGCCCTAGCAAGAGATGGTGCCAGAGCCTTAACCATGACAGCCTGAGCCATACCCCGAGCTAGAGCCATAGCACTAACATGAACCTAACCCATAGGAACTATAACACCTTAGGAGCGGTTGTACTAACCAGAGAAGGAAGCCAAGGAAGTAACCATAGCATAAGTAGCTGCTGTCAGTAAACCTATACCATTGACAGCACTTACCATTCGACTTCAAGTTGACTTATAAGTGTGACTGGGCTGTAGTTCGGATGAGAACTTGAGTTGGACTAGAAGCTATTGACCGAGATTGCTCTTAATGGTATCGCTCGGGGACTAAAGGTTTTCCTCAATAGACCGAGCAAAGAGAGACAGCTATCAATTTGAACAAGTTAACCTGTAATTCAATGCTTCTTCGTAACCTAAGAAAGAAGAGACAGAATTTTCTTACTTTTCTTTAGTTATTCCATTGCCAGTTTCCAAGCACCACTCCGAGAGCGAATGAGAGTGGGTCATCTTTCTTCCTGTGTGTTCTTACCCAGCTGTCAACCAAGACCCTGCCATCTGAAAGACAAAGCAACCAATTCCTAGCAACAAGACCCTGCCATCTGAAAGACAAAGCAACCAATTCCAAGCCCACTCAATCTCTAGCATGTCAAAGCAGTCTCCCTCAAAGTCATCCCTATAAGAGTCATATCCCTAGTTAAATAATGAATGCTTAAGAGGTATAGTAGCTTCTTTGAGAATCTTACCTTACCTATTTGACATCTTCTTGTTGTTAGTGCTTTCATATCACCCAGTATCTCTAACAAAAGGGAAGCCTGCCTGACCTATATTAACCGATTAGAGTCCTGGTTCTAGGGTTTTCTGTGAGTTAGTAAACAGTAAGTCAGTCTCAGACCAGTAATGTACAGTATATAGGGATTTTCCCCTCCTTTCGTTTATAAGTTCCTAGTCTAAAACCAGGTTTTGGTAATGTAAGAGGAGTACAATTCAGAGAGCTAAACCTATACATTCCATATGCATTAACACTTAGGCTTAACTACCAGCTATAGGCATAGATCGGACTCTCTAGAATCAAGTACTTTAACCTTGCTTCCAAAAAAACCAAATCGAATTTCTTTCTTTAATGCCAATGCCGGCGTAGTCATTAGAACAAACCGGTTAGAACACTAAAAAAGGGCACAGTCCTCTCGCATTTATTCTTCAAATACACCAAAAAAAGGAGACTCACACGACTCAGCCTTACGGGACTAGGGGACATAGGGAATAGCCTACTTTACATACAAGCGGACTCGTAAGAAAGAATGGAAGGGGGACGGGGCCTACGAACTAGCCAATGTGCCAAGGCAAACTTACGTATAAAGCAAAAAGCATTGAAACTAACAAGACACGAGTGGGAGCAAGACTTTTTTTCATAACAGAAAGCGCTACGGCTAGGGTCAAACAAGCCTTCCTCCATCCTTTCTTCCATAGCCTATCGATCCAAGCCAGATCTGCAGCCAGTGACGATAATGAAGTAGTTAGTAGTTGTAGTAGTTTACTGGGACGATCCACTAGATCCATAAGCCCGTAAGGGAAGATGAATAGCCTTTCTTTTACCAAACCTCGTTCGATCCTTCAAAAAAGTAAAGAAAGCGAGTGATTAGCAATTGAAGGGCGAAGCACTCAAACCTCAGGGAAGAAGGCATTTTTTTAGCAATAAAAAAAGACTAGGATACTCTTACTATAAATAGAAATAGATTCACCGCTGGGGCACTCCACTATAGAAAAATGACCTAAACTTGTAAGTAAAGAAATGGACAGAGACTCTAATAAAGCCCCAAACAAGAAATGCTTGCATTGCATGATAGCAACTCCCACTTACCGTATCCAGAGACGTAGTTCCTGGCAGGCATGAAGGATTGGTCAAATGAGGGACTTCGTTCCTAACTATCAATCCCTAGGTATCTGCCGAACTAGAATAACAAGATCATCGAAGGTCTTGCACTTACAACTCTGCCTAAGACCACTCTCAATGACAGTAACACTAATAAGCAACTCAGACTCTTAGTACCCAAAGCAACTATCTCTCTTTGACCTTAAAAAGACACTTCCGACTAACCAAAGCATGTCAGACTGTAACTCATTCCGGTTCATTGAGGTATCCCTCGACTAGTGGGTCCTGTACCGATCAATGTCTTCTTGTAATAGCTATAGTCCTCAAAAGAGGACACCTAAGGAATTGGTGTTAATACTAATGTCAGCTCGGTACAGTCAGTATAGGACATGTCGGTGAAGGAACTTCTTCTATCTTGATTGACTAACCTGCCCATGGATGCTAGGAACACTTGTGTTCTATCTGTGCTGGTTAAAAGTAATAAGAGGTAAGCTTGCTTACTAAGAACTCCTATAACTATCCAGAGGAGTATACCGATAAAACAAGGTCAATCCGATTTAGAAATAGTTAATTAAGCTCATAAGACTAAGAATCATTCCAAGGGGTTCATATCTCTATCTTAGCAGTCTAGGGTAAGCAAGTCGATCAAGTGCAATCCCAGTCTCTAGCACTCCCAAAGCCAAGGATAATGAATACAATTCAGTAAGAGACTCCCAACACTATTCCACTCCTACACCTATTCCACATCACTAGCACCATACCAAGCTTTCACCGACTTGGCAATTCAATTGTACCCTCGACTGCGAACGGCAGCTATTAGAATGACTTACCACTTGCACCTTTATAATCTAAATATCAGAAAGAGACATAAGCAAAGAGGACTCTCAAAAACACAAAGCACAGGAATACATTTTCTGTGTTTAACTCCACCAAATTGCTTAGGAAGATATCTATCTGTAACAGTTGGAAAGCGAGCGAAGGAATTGGAGCTAATGCTAGCATTGAAAGTTAGGTAACGACTGTTGAGTGCTATCGATGGTACATTTGAGTGTTGGGTTGAGAGCTGGACATGAGATCGGTCGATGGAACCAAGGTAACGACTGTTGAACCTAGGCAAAGGTGTGACTGTAATAGCTATGTCCAAAGCTACACTGTCAATTTAGATCGGAGTGAGATAGGCAATGCGTTAGTATTGGGAGCTTTTGCACACTGTCTTGAATAAGCATGTGGCGACCTTTGGTTCGTGGGTGTGCTTTGGACTACAGAATATTGACTAAACCAATAGAAAGATCATCAGTAGTACAATTGTTTCGTTAGGCTTCCGCACCAGAAAGTACAACTGAAATAGCTCAACGTTTTCTCTTGATTCAATGACGGGAATTCCTACTGTCAAATAAGAGTTGCTCAAGCTCTTAGGACTCTCATTCTTCTATTTTCTATTCTGAATTTGGAGGCAGGAAGTACAACAACTTTCGTTATTTGCTCCTGTATCGAGGAAACTCGGGAAGGGGCAAAACTTATATATTGAGGAAGGGCTAAGACTACAATGGAAGGCTCTAAACTACATTACACCTGACTGACTGAAAGAAAGATAAAGACGGAACTCCTCTTTATTTTATTGTCAACATGAAAAAGAAGAGAAAAAATCTCAAGTAAAAGTTTTGAAAGTAAAGGAAACTCTTTGTAGAGGCTTCGTACGTAGCGGATCTCCTTTTGTACTATAAGAGGTCTTCACTCTTCCTGGGTATATAGCGCAAAAAACTCTTTTCATTTTCGAAAGAGAGTTTTTGTCGACCTAAAATTGAAAAGTGTCCCCAGTCGTAGCATATATTTTCAGGAATTCCCACTTGCACTTTTGCAAGCTAAAAAGGAAGTCTCATGTTTATAGTTTACGGATTTTTTTCTCTTCTTTTGTCAGAGATTTGCTAAAGTTTGTTTATTAAAACGGCATACAAATTTCTTTTTTATAAATTTCTATAAAAGAAATTCCTAAGAATCGAAATTTGATACTAGCGTTTCTTTTTAGGGTAAAATGAACAATTTGTGATATCCTGAATAGAGTCTCTCTGGATGTTCATTACTTATTTAGAATCGCATACTATTTCAATTTCACAAATAAGCAAGGTTGGTATGGAGTGTAATATAACGAAGTTTTTTCGTTTCAGAACTTAGACTTTCGAGGTTTACTATACTGGAGGGTACTTATCCGAGGAAGTTTGTAGCTTTTTCTATTAAGATAAATACTAATTGTGTATATGACCAAAACAAACGAATGGGTTTCGATCAAGAGTAAAGAAATATACGAGTATTAAAGGCAGAAGGTCCCCAAGATCTAAGTGGGTTCTCGTACAAAGATATAATCAAAATTAGGGTTAGTTGCTATAGTCAAATACGGGATCAAAGCAAAAGTCTTGTATTTCTTTTCCTTGCTTTTTTTACGAGTATAAAAGCCTTGCCATTAGGTAAATATTGACCCCCTGTCTTGTACAACTCGGACTACAGCATATCCGCGAATATAAAAGGGATAAACCTAGTGATAAATACTGCTTGCTATATCTCCTAACCTATAGATTACCGGGGTATAGCAAAAAAAAAGGGATACTACATGCATAGAATTGGGATGTCCAAGGACTTTTGAAAACCTCAAAGGACAACTTGTCCCTTGATTAAATTATGATAATATCTTATAAGAAACTAAACTCTCAACTAGGATCCTAATTAAGAATCCCTTATGAAATTGATAAAGAAAAAGGAGCTATTAGAAGAGTGCGTAGAGACTTTAGTAAAAACCTTAGCTGATATCCTGGTGGCAAACAAGGTCCTGGTTGTTTTTAATAAACTACACATTACAAAAATTCTTTCTCTTAGAACTCCAGTTATAGAGAATTTTGACCTTAGGACCCTGTCAACTCTTCTCAAAACCTAAAGGGCATCTGTTCAAAGAAACATAAGATAAAGTCAAAAACACTGACTCCACTGCAGCACTCAAAATACCTTTTCAACGAAATTTGAAAATGAAATGTGCACCCAACGAATTCTTGAGTAACTGATATAACACTATAGGATAGGCTTTCAAAGTTCTAAACCAGGCTGACCTGGCAAAGAAATAAACGGATTCTCTTGGTTTTGTATTCTTGTGTTCTAAATGGGATAGAAATGGATTAAAGAATTTGAACTAAATCTAAAGTTTTCTGAGTTAAATGTATCCAATACAGAGTACCTAAACATAAAAGAAAAGGCATTCACTTGAGTAAGAGCAAATTCACGTTTGCCTTAATGAAATGTCCTTACAATTCAGTTTCTTTTAGCTTTTACAGGATACAAGTTTGACTAGGTTTGTCAGAATTCTTGGTTTTCTAAGATTTGAATTTGTTTAAGTTCCTTTTCAGTTTCTGTTCCCAAGGTTCCTGTAAAGCGCGCCCACCTAGGATTGAACTCTCTGATCAGAATTAATAGGAACTCTTGTCTTTGGAAGTTAGTGCAGCTAATTGTATTCTGTATAGTCCTAAGAATTTCAATTCTACTGGAGGTAAGTAACTCCATAATTTAGACTCCTATCTAATTGTATTATATGTTCTTTAGTTCCGGTTTCCTATCTTATAGAATTTTGAAGTTGTTAACGAGTACAGAATCAGGAATAATGTCTAATCAAAATCTCTATCCAGGAAGCAATCCAGTGAAGTTTCTTGTATATAAGTAGCTTACAAATGAGTACTGAAGTAATTGGAAGTGCTATTTGGATAAACGTTCCCTGAGAATTTCCTTTGAGTTAGGAACTTTCTTATCTTAATTGTCCTCTTGTTTTGTGTTCTAATATAATAGACGGTAAAGTCAGATAACAGATAATTGTAGCTCTTTTTTTCTTGGCTTTGACAGTTGTTCTTGAGCTAATTCAATTTCTCGTTCTTGACATTCCTAAAATGAGAGTTTTACTGGAACTGGAGTTTTTGAAGGAGATATCCCGATAATCCTAACAATTTGTATGTATTAGTAGTCCTTAACTTGAGTTTATGTTTATGATAGATACAGCTTATGAGCTTAGACTCACTTTCATGTCTGTGTTGCAAAGGAGTTTAAGACATAAACCTGAGTATTCTAGGATTGCAGCTTCCTTGAAATTCTATGGAATAGAAAAGAGAAGGGAAAACCATTAACTCTAGTCTAAGAAGGACAAAGCCTTTGTATTCTTGGTTGGGATAGGAACAGTGGAGTAAACCCGATTCTATTTCCTTTAAGGCAGGTTGACTTGGAAGGTAAATAAGTCAAAGGGGAAGCACTTCTCTGAGCAAGTTTATTGGAAGCAAGTCAAGATCAACTTTCCTTGATGCTAGAAAGCCCAATCAATCTATCTGGTTTAGCAGTCTATGTGTATAGCAGGCGAATCCTAAGTCTTCCTGGTCTAAATGGAAAGTTGCAGCGAGGAGATTGTTCGAGCTTCCTATCCTAAGAGTTTTGAAGTTTAGGGAATCTATAATTTCTAATAATTCCTATCTACACAAGCAAGAGCACGAAGTAGTTCAGTTGGTACAACAAGAAAACTAAATGTCCAGGTTAGTAAATGTTGACATTGTGATTATCACCTTTATTTGCTAAACAGATCTATCGGATACTCTCCTAAGTAAGAACAAGCAGGGAATTAGTAAGTACACCCTCAATTGACCAGTTTTCATCTAGTTTTAGCAACAAACCTTTTTTTTTTCCAAGGACAATTGACCGACCTTCTTCCATCAGCACAGGAATTAATACACAGGCTATTGACAGCGCCATCAGTAGATGCACACTAGCAGGGCTCGTTAGTACTTAGTACTGTAGTTGCATTCAACAGTACTTGACCGGCTGATAGAGCTATCAATACAGTATAGTCCTCCTTTACCGTCGACAGCAGATTCACCGGCTAACTAGCTACATAGGCCAACTTAACCTTCTCTCTTTCCTTTCAACTTCTCTAACCGCTTTCCTTTAGCATCAACTGCCTGTTTAGTACACCTTCTTATCATCTTTCAACTGTCAACTTTCCATTCCTAGCTCGGTTCGTTTTCAAGGACATTTTCTATCGACAGCACAGACAGCAATTCCTTCTCTTTCTCCTACTTGACCCTCGGAAAAGGACTATCCTTGGTTGGCTTAGAATCGACTCCACTTTCCAATGCCTGCTCGAACTGAGAGTACAAGAGCTAAATACCTAAGAATCCAATATGCTTTAGAATCTCTTATCTTTCTATTTTCTCTACTCATAGCAACAATTACTGAGGGAAATCCCCATGCCAACAAAACCAGGAAGACCCCTTTTTTCTATCTTAGAATGCCAGCGTACACAGTCTTTCCGGTTAGAATCTAAGACTCCTTTAGCATGTCATTTTTAGATTGGATAATCTTTCCTAATTGCAAAAACCAACAAGAGCTACAAGACATTCCTTTACCGTTATATCCCATTAGCTTGCTTTAACTCAAGAACTAAGACAAGAGCTACTACAAGGAATAAGACAATTCCGTGCATGATATTTAGACTTAGGATTCACTCTAAAGGGTATCTACAGAATACAAGTTACACAGGCTTTGGACTTCTCTTTCTCCACAGAACTAATACAATTTAGAGAGTTCTTTCCTAACCTAAAGGAAACTATCCTATCTAAGGAAATTTCCTCTAGTGGCTACCAAACAATTAAGGATACCAAGGACAGCTCCATAAGATATAGAATGAGTCTCCTGCATTAAAATAGTTACCGTATCCTGTAAACATCTCTTAGACATTAACCCCTCTAATTTAACAACACCCGCGAGAAGAGGAATGAGCGGGACTTAGAAGTTCATTCGACTGACCTAACGTACGACTGAACGCACTACGAATGATTACACTGACCGACAACTAAAGAATACGACCACAATGCTAAGTTGGGTCCAAAGTAGTACAATTTTCACCATTTTGTCAGATGCCCCTGTATCGAGTTAAGTGAAACTCGGGACATTCTAGTTCGCTTTTGTTCAGTCTTTGTATATCCCTTGTTTCTTCCAGAAGAATGAATACAAAGTTCGTTCTGTATTCTATTCTTCAAAGACAAGTCCCAAACGGAAACTCTTCCGCTCTTTGTTTTCTTTATGACCCGCTCTACCGGCAAAATGTACGAATTCTCACATAAATGCTTGCCTAGATCCCCTAACCCCTTGATAATATCTGTGTCTTAGCCACTAAGCGCCATAACCTTTGAGATAAGAGTGTGAGACTGACTCTTGACTAAAGGTAAGCTTGCTTGGCTTTCTAACTTGACAACATTTCTAAGACTCCATCAGACACCACCCCACCAATAGATAGACACAAATAAGAATAACCAAACCACGTCCACAAAGTGCCAATACCAGGCAGCTGCTTCGAAACCAACATGATGCTCACTTGTAAAATGGCCCAAATATTGACGAAGACCACAAAGAAGTAAAAAGAGAGTTCCTATAATAACATGAAAGCCATGAAAACCTGTCGCTAAGAAAAAAGTCGAACCAAAGATACTTGATGAAAGATCAAACGGAGCTTCATAATATTCCAAAACTTGGAAGCCCGTAAACACTGTAGCTAGTAAAACTGTAAGCACTAAAGCCAAGACTACACTCTTGTTCTTTCCCGCTAATAGAGCATGATGGGCCCAAGTTACCGAAGCTCCTGATGAAAGGAGAATCAATGTATTAAGAAAAGGGATCTCCCAAGGATCTAAGACCCCAATTCCCTTTGGTGGCCAAAGCCCTCCGATTTCAACAGTAGGGGCTAAGGCAGAATGAAAGAATGCCCAAAAGAAGGCAAAGAAGAAGAGAACCTCAGAGACAATGAATAGAATGAAGCCATACCTCAGTCCTAACTGTACGACTTTTGTATGATGTCCTTCAAGGGTAGCTTCTCGTGTAACATCACGCCACCAAACGAACATAGTATAGAGAAGTGAAAGAATTCCAACAGCGAGTAATTTCTCCCCGTTTTGAAAGGCGTGCATATACATCACACCTCCGACTGTAGTTGCTAGAGCTCCTAATGACCCTGAGATGGGCCAAGGGCTTGGATCTACTAAATGAAAGGGATGCCTTTGAGTCATTAAGTTCTAGGAGGCTTTCTTTATACATACGGATGACTAAGAGAAAGAGTAGAGCAAGGAAGAACTCAAACTGTGTCATTGAAATGATAGGTGATGAAAGAACTTATACACAACGATTTGCTAATGACAACTTACAATGCTTTCTTATGCTTAAGATGGTACTGCTTTTGGAAGCAAGGAAAGGAACTTGACTCTTCGAACCTTCCATTTCCTTTAACGCTTTAGTAGATAGAAAGCAAAAACTTAACCTAATAATTGATTCGAGACCCAAGAAGCATAGACTGATCTCGAAACCGATTCCACGACGATCGGCATAAAACCATGATTCGTACCACATATCTCACTGCACTGACCATAAAAGACTCCCTCTCGATCTATAAATGTAGTCAGCTGATTCAAACGACCAGGTACTGCATCGCACTTCACACCCAATGAAGGCATCGCCCAACTATGTAGCACGTCCGCTGAAGTCACTATCATCCTAATATGAGAACTCTCAGGAACAACCACTCTGTTGTCCACCTCCAATAAACGTAATGCACCAGAAGATAAATCATCCTCTGAAAGCATGTAACTGTCAAATAGAAGTGAGTCCTCATCCGAACTCATATAATCAGAATACTCATAAGTCCAATACCACTGATGACCTATCGCTTTGATAGTAATTGCAGGATTGACCACTATCTCATCCATTGAATATAAAAGAGCAAATGACGGAATCGCTATGAACATTAAAATGAGCGAAGGGAAGATAGTCCAAAGAATCTCAATAGTCGTTCCATGAACAACCCTTTGTGGTAGACTATTTCTCTTCTGTCCAAAATGCCACAAAGCACGAGCTAAGACCCACAAGACAAAGACTAAGATAATGATTAGAAAGAGGAAGATATCATGATGTAGGTCAACAATTCCTTGCATCATAGGTGTTGCTGGATCTTGAAATCCCACTTGCCACGGTTCGGCTGCATCACAAAAAGCTGTGAGTTTAGGAGCCCTTCCTAAGAGCGCGGTTAATAGAAAGAACAAAAAGAAGACTACAGAAGCCACTTGCCCTATAGTGACAAAAGGAGCCTCGACAGGTTGACAGCCTATCCATCCTAATAAGAAACAATCAGCCAATAACAAGAAAAAGAGACCCTGATACACAGGTCGGAAACTCGAACTACGAACATACCCACTCACAAAGGGCAATGACAACAAACAGATAAAGACGAGTGCTATTGCGGCTACACCTGCTGCCTTATCTGGAATACTACGAAGAATTGCATAAATTGGCAAGAAATACCATTCGGGGACTATGTGAGGCGGCGTAGACATTGGATTCGCCGGTATATAATTGTCGGGATGCCCTAAGACATTAGGAGCATAAAAGACCCAAAAAGCAAAAAAGATAGCAAAGAGCACCCATCCTACCAAGTCCTTCACATAAAAATAGGGATAAAAAGGGATCTTATCCATCTCCGGATTGATACCGAGAGGATTATTTGAGCCATATTGATGCAGGGCTGCCAAATGAAGAAGACTGGCGCCTACTATAACAAAGGGAAGTAAGTAATGCAAACTAAAGAAACGATTCAAAGTGGCATTGTCCACTGAAAAGCCACCCCAGAGCCAGCTTACTATGCTATCCCCAACCACTGGTATAGCACTTGCTAAGCTTGTAATCACTGTAGCTCCCCAAAAGCTCATCTGACCCCACGGCAAGACATATCCAATAAAAGCTGTGATTATCATTAATAAGAAGATAAGAACTCCAATACACCAAACGAATTCTCTCGGACTACTGTAACTCGCATAATAGATTCCACGAAAGATATGTAAATAGACTACAATGAAGAACATACTTGCTCCATTTGCGTGTATGTATCGTATAAGCCAACCTCCTTGAACATCTCTCATAATGTGTTCAACACTGTTGAAGGCAAACTCTATGTGCGGTGTATAATGCATTGCTAGAAAGATTCCTGTGATGATTTGAATGACTAAGCAAATACCTGCTAAGGAACCAAATCCCCATAGATAACTAAGATTACTTGGAGTGGGGTAATCAACAAGGTGCTGGTTTATTGTAGAAAGGGCTGGTTGCTTAAGAGCTGATAATCTTTGTTTTGTTAGAGTCATGTGTCTTCTTGTCGTTCGTACTCTTTCTTCTACCCTTCGATTCCAATGATGATGAGCCTTTAATCCTTTTTGAACAAAGAGTTGCCATTTCTTCTTCTACCGAAAACTTCACGCTTGTGAGATTCGAACTCACTTCTGGTCTCAATTCTGGTTGTAGGAGCCCGCGACTTTGGGCTTTCTTACTCTGTGTTTGGCTTTCTTACTCTGTTCGAACCTACTTCTTTTTAACAAAAAACTATCTGCTCTGAATTCTCACTCTTTAGAAATCGAACCTACGACTACTAAGATCAAAGAAACCCGCTCGAACCTACTTCTTTTTCTTAAAAAACTCTCTGCTTTACCAATTGAAACGGGAGCTCGAGAGGCGTGCTAATGAGAGAGACTTGGTTACAGATCCACTTTTAAGGACATGCTCCAACGACTTCGGTTCACGAGGCCCACTTTCTCGCTCTAGACATTTCAATCGAAACAAAAGAGTGTGTGTTTATCTAAATGA
>JAYMTJ010000080.1:0-42271 GCA_036897525.1 Pelargonium x hortorum
TTATTTAAACTGTGTATCCCCGTCACTTCTAGTGCTTTATGATTCACTAGTTGACGTCGACTGAAAAAAGATCTGATCCGACGATAGAATTCCCATCTTGATTGCTTTGTACACAAATCCGTATTTACCCCTTCTACCCCTCTGGAGGTCCTATATTCCAGTAAACTATTTTGGTAAATAGCAGAATCGTAGGTAGGAAACTATACTAGTAACCCACCTCATTTTATTGTAGAAATTTGTAAGGCAGATGAATAAAAACTAAAACAAACATACCGACTATTCTAAATTCTTACTTCTTTTATTGCCAGTTAATACCCAAGTGAGTTGATTTGTAGTAAGATAGAGTCACAGAGCTTAGTTTGAACGTATATATTAGCAGTATTGAGCAGAGAAGTTGGCTATTGTAAATAGGTTCGGGAAGTGAGAAGAAAGATGCTAGCCTGAAACACACCTATATCAATGCAGGCACTCGAAATGGATTCCTAATAATCCGATCGATAAAGGTGCTTTAGTTGGTGTTAAACAGAGCAGGAATAGAATCCTGTACGACTCTCTTAATCATGTCTAAGCGGGTAAGCTGGCAAAGAATGTCAGAAGACTTTCCGATTGTACAAATTCCTAGATGGAGACATAATCTTAGAGTGAAAGCCTACCCAGTGTTGCTTGTATTGCAGTTGAATGGACCTTCTCCACAAGACAAGAAGAACTCCGTTTTTAAAAGACTGAGTCAAGGAAATCAATACGGGAGTTAGTGTAGTGCTTCTTCTGTTTTATTTTATACTTCTCTTTCATTTGAAATTGTGGGACGGAATCCCTTAGGGATGCTTTGTGAAATACTAGTATAAAACTGCCTTTCCTTTTATTTTCTTTATATTGGCAAGGGATAATCCTAATAAAGGCTCTTCACTGTTAGTGTCTCCTAATTTTACCTATCCTCGAGAGTATACTGGGGGAGTGTTGTCCTATGTTTAAAAAATAACACTCTGCTCCCGTATCTACGAAGTGTATTTAAGATAATCCTGAACGAGTAAATCATTCATTACCTTTGAGTCTTCTTAGAAATTAGGTTAACTCTAGAAAGAGAAGTTGTTCTGCTTATGCAAAGTTGAGTGTGCTAGAATTTGGTGTACATCTGTTAGAAAAACTTCAGTACCTGCAATATACAGATTATAAGATACCTCATGCCTTGACTGAATTAGATGCTTTTTTTATTACAGGAAGTCCTTTCTAAAGGGGAAAAGACTCTCATTTAAGGGAGGACTTCTAAGCTAATAAAACGGTTTCCTAGACAGCCGGCACACTTTTTAGAATAGGGAGCACAAACCGCAATAAGAATTACTAAATTACAAAAATTTTTTTATAGATCCGATACCTTTTGTATAAGAGCTTTTCTAAAAAAACCAAGTAAGACAAGGCCTAAGATTAAGAGGAGATAAAATACCGGGGCGCTTTTCTTACTGAGTAGAGAAGCTTTCTTTTTTTAGTAGGTAGGGAATAAGCAAAGCATAAATAATTTGCAGCAAGTGTCAAGGGTTTCCAGGTTAAAGTGGATTGTTTTGCAATTAATTGTCAGGTATAACTGAGAAAGTATGGATCTAAAATACACAACTACGGTACTGCACTTTTGTAAGAGAATGAATCACTTAGATAAGGAACCCTTATTGTAGAGAGTGCGGAATATTCGATCGACGGGGCATGAATTACAGAATAATAAGGTTACTAAAAAAGAAACTCTAGAAGGATTCTAATTAAAATAGAATTTTGAATATAAGGGGATGCCTCAAATACTTATAAAATGGCTTTCCTTAGGACCGAGTTTTTTTTGTTGGAGCTGCTGTAGGAGTTTTCCCCGGGAGTAGTCAATATTCATTCATAAGGAATTTATTAACTAATAAGGATTAATAAGGGCTTTTCGAAAGTGCAGTATTCCATTTTTACGAACATGAAATTACACTCCTATATTAGACTCCTAAGGAAGATACAACAGAACTGCCACTACTATTCTTATCATCTAAGTGATTATGATTCTAAGGTCTTCTTATTACATTGACAGGAACTCTCTATCTCTCTAGCTAGTAAGTAACTCTCTTAATTGTAGCTGCTAAAGCCCGCCAAGAGTTTATGACCTTGTTAAAATTCCAGTAAATTCATAACATAAGATAAGTTTAATATAGCAAAGAAGCTAAATTATTTGTATTTTTGAGAGCCTGTTTTTCCCATTTGGTATAATGTAAGGTGGTCTATTTAGAATAGACTATTGTTCCCTAACTATTTAAGCAAGATCCTAGTATATCCGTATATCAATATCAGAATGAAGTAAATAAAGGATCCCCGTAATTAGCGAATCCCGCAGTCGAATTATACTATACACAAACAATTTCTTTTTTAATATTACAAAACTGGGTATTCCCAGCCAAAAAACGGGGCTGCATAGTACAAGGATTATGCGAAAACCTTTGAGACACAGTCCGGATAGCGCAGGTAAAGAAATTTCTTCTATCTCTTTATTGGGGACTCTGATATAGTCTTTTATTTATGACATTCAGATAATTCGAACATAAAGGAGAATCCTTTTGACCAAGTCTCTAGGGGCAATACTAAAACGATAAGATATCAAGATATTATTAACAAAGGGGCTACTCACTCAAAGAAAAGGGGATGGGGAGATAGGTTTATTTATTAGTCAATAAGCAGTTTTATGGGATTAGAACCTTTGTATAATGTATTTGTCTTCTAGTTAAAGGCGTTGAGTAATATAGTCAAAATGAAAGTAAGCAATTCTAAATTATATAGGAAATTTCAGCCCTTAAGTCTTGGATATTCCGTGTTTTCAGTTAACAAAGGAAAAGAAAAAGCAAGGCCTAGAAGAAGTTTAGTATAGTTTCAGCTTCTGAGGAATTAAAGTCTATAATTATAGGGAACCCTATCATCTTAGTTAGAGCTAAAGTCCATTGAATTTGTTCAAGAGTATCCTAGAAATTGGAAGTCAAATACCTGTTGCTAGCTTCCGGCACTAAGACTGCTTTGGACTTTCCTTCCTCCTACAATTCCTAACTACAACTCTTAGAAATGACTAGGACTGTACTCTCCCAAGACAAGCATAATAACGGGTTATGTGACACCAAAATAAACAAATCAAATAGAAAGGCACAAGCTAAAGAAAATGGAATCCACATTAAAAACGAAAAGAGCCTGTAGTTACCAGAATATTATCGCTAGTTTATAGGCACTCGGTAAGGTGTTTAAAGCCATAAAAGCCCCACTTTCTTAGAGGTTTATTTACCTGAAACTTCCCTTTACTTAATTAAAGAATAGCCTTTCACAATTCCTATCCTGTTAAAAAAAGATCCAGTAACATCAACAGGAAATTCTCCCTTTTCACGATGAGGCTCTTTGCTTTGACCACAAGTGTAGAAACTTGAAAAGAAACATAAGAGCAAAATACCGCAACTCTGGTATAATTGTAGTAATTTGGCTCTCATCTCCCAAGTAAAGACATACCCTAAAAAATCCTTGTTAAAATTTTAACAAGAGCTGGACGAACGTAAATACACAGGTTCTAATCCCACAACACTTCTAAGGATCATTTTCCTTACCCCAACAAGTAAACGTCTACGCACACTCAGTCTAGCAAGAGACAAATGCTTAAGTCAACTTCTAATTTTGTGATAATTTGAACTTTGGACACCTGTGAAGTAAAATAGTATATTTAACGTTAAAAAAAGGTACATCCAGAAAACTGAAATAAAGAAAAGATGGCGATAGTAACTTAACTTGATGGTTATTGTAATTAATCTCATAATCTTTAACATATTTTTTGAAAGTATTTAGTGAAACGGGATTAGTTATCCTTTATTAAGTTTTTTTAGAGTTTAGTCCTAGACTAAGAATCTTACATTCGGTACTGCTCTCAAAGCAATTCCGGTCAATCTCTTGCCTAAGTCCCTAAGAAGGAGAAGAAGGTCAATGGCAAATAGATAGTGAGGGACTTGAGAGAGCAGTTGGTCTTCTTGTAAAGCAAGGAATCTGTATAGCAAGCTTAAGTTCTGGGAGATTCTTACCCAAGTGGAAGTCAGTTGGTTTACCTTTCGAAATAGATAGGAATGTCAGTTTATTAATACTTCCTAATATTCTTCCTTCATAGCTGGTAAAGGAAGTCAAGATTGTATTCTTGTGTCACAGTTGTCTTGAGGAACAGCAGCTAGCTAGGTAGAGTTGTTATAGTCTTTATTGTATTACTCTTACTTATTAGTTGTAAGATAGTATTCTAGATTGAGTAAATAATTGTTATTTAAAAAACAACCAAAACCTTAGTAAGGCTTTCTAGCCTAAGATTTACCCACTATTTTGCTAGCATCTTTCTTCCTTTTCTTCTTAATTTATAGTCAATTTCTAAACCCTTCCAAACCCCTCTTTAGCATAACTAGAATTTATGTCTTTACAAAGCAAACAAATTTTTCAAGAAAAGTGACATCTAAGATACACAACCGCAAGAGGGATCCCACAAAAGAGGTGCATTAAAATCGGATTCCCGTAAGCTTTCTTAAAAAAAAACTAAGTCAACTACCAACACGAATGTAAGAGCAGAACTTGAGCAAAAGGTAGTAACCATACTAAAGCTGGGAGAATTTAGAAATATCAGTAAAATCTCAACAACTCGCTTATAAGAATTCTAAATTGAATAAAATAGAGTAATACTTCCGCAATTTATCCCCCCTTTTTTTAATACTCCAGGGTTAATGCTAAACTAAAAAAATGATGTCTACTACAGCAGAGGTTTCCTTTACTACCATAGCAATCTTGAATAGGTAGCTCGAATAAGTAAAGTATTCGCAATACTTGGGTATCCCTGATTTTCCTATACTATTAGACCCTTTAATTCAGTCAATAATAAGGGTTATACTTTTAATAGAGGCTTCTTGTAAGTCAAATTTCTGCTTAAGGAATCCAGATAATCTTAGTTTTTAATAGTCCTATTTATTATGTTATTGCATGAGGGATTTCTGTTTCATATGTTAGTAATGAGGTAGATGGACTCCGGTTGTATACTTCCGAATGTTGCTAGCTAGGTACAGTTTCTTGAGTTGAGGGGCTGAATCCCTTCTTTTAGTTTAGAACCAATTCAATTCCTTTCTGAGGAACCTAGATATTGGCTTCTAGGGACTGAGGTAGAGATTCTATTGGGATTGCTGCTCTATCTTATTTACTTTTACCTTTAACTAAGAAGGTGCATAGATTTGTAAGAAGTTTTTCCTTATATATTCTAGTTTAGGGGTAAACCAGGATATTAAAGTATTGCTAATTGAAATTGTTAAAGGCCTGGAGATTTCTATGCCATGGAAAATTTGATATTATATACGTGAATACATTGGAATGAAAAGTACAAAAACACAAGAAGACAGTGGGTACAATAGGTAAGGTAGAATACTAATGCCAGAAGAGGAGCTTATCCCCGAAAGGTATATCTCCTAACAAGAGTAAGGCTACAGGTATATCAAGAAAATTATAGCTCAGAAAAGTCTTATATTCAGAAAGTTACAAAGACTCCTAAGCTAACTATTCGATAATGTATGAGTTCTTCCTTTGCCAACTGATATCTGTTATAGATACATGAGTAAAAAAGAGGACTCTAACTTTCATGGTTGGGATTCCTCTCTTACTGACTTGGATTGAGTGGTCTTAGTTGTTAGGAGTTTCCATTCTATAGTGTAAATAGTGAATATCCAGTGAATAGCACTTAGCTCATAGTTGTTAATAAACTTGTTGTTAGGAGATAGAGATCGGTTTAGAGATGGTGATGGTATAGAAAGTGGTTTAGGGTGATTCGAGTTTATGAGTCGGAGTGTTAGAAAGGTCAGAGTCTAGTTCTCAGTTCGGGTTCAGCTGACAAAGAGTCTAAGCTCCTATGAAATGAAAAAAACAAGAAAAAAAGCTAAGATATAGTATAAAATAAATAGTCAAGTGCCCTCGAAAATGGATAGCTTATGCATTTCTTAAAAGAGTCTCTCTAATTTCTTTCGTAGCTTCAATATAGCAATAGCCACGTTTCCTCCTATAAGTACTGTCCATTTACCTGATATGATATAAGGATATTCCTAGAAATTTCATTTATCTTGTGATTTTCCTCCCCGAGTTGCCTTCCTACTCGAATACCCCAACCCTTGTTAAAAAAACTAAGCCCAAGAGTCCCAGACTAGTAAAGAATTTTATTCTATAAATATGCAAAATAGTGGAGGAGTTGGTACTCACGCGCTTAAATAAAGTCTCTTTTGTTTACACGAGACCCTAAAGTAAGACTCTAATTTATTTAAACCAGGCAGCCTTTACGCCTCCTCTAGAAAGATCGGTTTTTAGCTATAGTTATTTTACTTACGCGGTACCGCACATAAAAGCAGTGGACTCATTACTTAGAAAGGCGCTTTATAGTAGAAACAACCTTAAAATACAGGTTTGGCGCATTTACATGAATTCAAAACCTTGTAGATGCCTAACTTCCCGCGAGTTTTAGAATACAGTAAAATCTGGCTTAAGGAATCTATAACTATTAGAAAGCTTCCATACTTCTTATTTTGACCTATCTATAAAGTACGAAAACACAAGGAAGTAAGAGGGTACTTTTTGTATTGTAGTATGTATATTAAATAATCCAAGATTCCTAGCAAGTCCTTCATCTTATAGTCTATGCATTTTTTTGGTTTAAGCTATTCTTAAGATTTGAAATAAGGAATTAATTCCTTTTATTTTAATTAAAGACTTACAAATTATCTATTTGCTTCCTATCCTAAATTATAGGCCTTACGTCTTGCTCTGGAGAAAAGGGTATATGAAACAAGAGCCCTTTCTTTATACTTATACTTTTTTTACTAAGCTAAAATTTGCCTATAATATCTCTCTAGGAAAAGTAATCTGGAAAAAAACCGCAAGCAAGTAAGTTCGTTGACAGGTACGCAGCTCTCTCTTTTCTAGTTGGTATTTAAAGAAGGGAAAGAGCCCTATTTTACTTTATAAGAATATAAGTTTCCTATTTTTAATAGCCTGTAAAAGGAGTCATACATATAGGGGTCCTAAGAAAATGGGGTTATTGCTATTTTAAATAGTTAATAATTTCACTTAATAAAAAAGAAGTAAGCTTGAAGGGGGGCGGGAAATTACTTCTAATAAGGAATCCATTTTCTGCAAGGAATGCCAAAAAGAGTCTTACTTAAGGAAGTCTTTAGTTTAGGTTTTGTCTCCTGTAACTAAACTTTGACTTGCTTGTTTCTTAGTCGGTAAAGTCTTTGTACTTAGAAACTCTCTTTTGAAAAGTCTTTTGTAAGTTAGTCTTTTCTTTTAAGTTACTGGAATTCCTAGAATAAATTAATCTAAGTCGGGATCTGGGCATTGCATTACCGTTTACAAATAAACCTAAAAGAACTCAAAATTTATAAGCCCTTCTTATTTACTTTACCAATAAAGCTAAGCAGATAATATGGTCTTCTATTAACACCCGGCCTAAAAGCTACTCTTACTAAGAAAGGGGCGCTTCTATAAAGAAAAGGAAAGCATTACGCAGGTACCATCTTCCTATACTAAAAAACTCAATACTACGTTCAGATCGCACTAAATAAAGTGAAACTCGGGATTTTACTGACTTAAACCCGTTTGGGGTTTTACGTATATTTGTTAGTTACTTTTCTTTCTTAATATTTTCTTAACTATAGGACTTGCCTAAGCTGTAAATGAAAACTAGTTATAAGGAAGTGGTTTAGCTAGAAACCTTAGACTATATTAGCTAAATATTTCATTCTAGTATTTAGGACTCTTATTAAATAAACTCCTAATTGATAAGCTCCATAGGACATGAGGGATTATCCTTAACTTCTATCTATCCAATAGCTGCGGGTTTGTAAGGCAGGCTGCAGAAAGCTAATAGAAGAGTCTAGAAATCCTATAAAGTAGGGGTCTATCTCCTGTCCTATAGGTGTGTCGTCTAGGCCTTACATACAGAATTCTGCTCGTAACCAAGTACAAAGAATCTAAGTGTGAGTAGCTGATGGGGTATGTTTATGTAAAAAAAAGGGTCCGTGATGAAGTGGCATTTCAGGTCAGGGTTTCTATTTCTGTGTAAAGGGTTGGAATTGCTTTCATGTTCTATTTGTTTTAGGATTTAGGGTTAAAGACTAGATTATGAGGAATATAAAGAGCGGAAGCTAAGAAATCATTTGGACTTTTGTATTTTAATTAAGCTTCTGCTTTTGATGTTGGTGGGTTTACCTTACCATTCAGGATTTTCCTAAGGATTTCTATCCTCTTTTACTTTACCGATAAGCTACACAGACCATGAGGGCTTCGCGCCTTAACTTAGATTACTCGAATACAAGGCTTAAGTCTTTATACCCAATAACTAAATTGTAAGTCTCTCCAGCCAATTAGGTCCTACAGGGTCTAGTCTAGTTCTAATACATAGGAAAGATATTGATTCTATACTATAAAGGCTGCCTCTGCTTGCGCTTGCTCGGACTATATGGCATCAGCTTCAGCTGCTACAAGGGCTAAGTCAAAATCAAGGGCTAGGACTAGGGCATGAGCTGTTATGGGTATCTCTCTCTTGGACTGTCTCTTCTGTACTGGGGTGGCTGTCATGGTTATGGCTTGGGGTATCTCTCATCTACAGGTTCTACTGGTTAAGCAGCGGGTTATGGTTCAGGGTATTGCTCAGGCTCTTGTCTTGGTTCTGATACTGACTCTTCTACTGTCTAAGGCATTGGCTCGTCCGGATCTTGCAAATAAAGAAGGCATAAGAAGATGATGTTGGTGTATCTGGTTAAGCTCAAGTAATATTTGTGAGAGCCCAGGTTGTTTTCCAGTTTCTTATCCTCAAAGTGCAAGTATGTTCTATTAGATATATTTCCCTAAGTATTGATGGGCTTTGCTCAAGAGGACTTACCTCAGTTCGATAGGGACCCTTCCTAGTTCTGTGCAAAGAGGGATTTTCCTTGTAGTCTATGTTCAATAGAGGTTGACTTTATCGGGATGGGATATTTTCTGGGTCCTTCAGCGAGTGTTAGGGATTTCTAAAACACTGAAATTTGAACCGGAGCCATTGGATATCTAGATTTGTTATAACCGGTCAATTGGGGTGCTTAGGTACTTTTCCTAGTTTTGAAGGAAATTGATACAGAATATTTACCAGAAATGTAATAGTTTTTGGATTATGTTCTTTGTGGTCAAGAGGTAGTCGAGTTCCCGAAAGCAAGATCAGCTTCTTCAGTGGATACATCAATTAATGGTTTGGTTATATCTCTATCTTTTTTGAGTGGGTTTTTTCCAGTCAAGTGCAAGAGGGATTTAGCTGGTGTGAGCCTTATCTGTTGATCCAGAATATTGCCCCTATGTTCAATTCAAGACCCGTGTTCTCTAGGGAGTTTTGGTGTATGAGTCCATGTTCGATAGGGATTTACTAGTTCTGTGCAAGAGTTCCTGGGTATTTGATAGAGGGAGTTGTCCTCTGTATTAGCCTTCTATTTGTCTTGGTACGAGCCTTATTTGTTTGAAGGGATAGCCTTTACAAATTAGTATTCCTGGGCAGTATCCTTTTGGCAGGGTCTAGCTGGCAGGCTGCTTGGCTCACTTGCTCGTACTGTGTCAGGGTCTCTCTTTAATAAGTGTATCTTTTCCAGGTATCTATTTGTATTTTGGTTTAAAGGTATTCTAAGGGACTCGGTAATAGCCTGTGAGTTTAGGTCTTCCTTTGTATATTTGGGGTGGGAAATCAAAAAGAAGGGTATTAAGCTCAAGTGCAAGATATTTTATAGATAAAGCTGCAGTTTTGAAACCTGTGGTTTGGGAGTCAATTTGTACTTTTTGAGAGTCTTTTCTGGTCTTTATAGTGCAAGCAAGGTAGTATATCTAGAATACTATAATGATGACCTAACCTCGTAACCAAAAGAATGGTTACTCAGTAAAAAGGATGTATTCTAGATACTTCTAAGGTTATCTCCTCAACGATAAATACAAAGAACAGGAGTCATTCTCCTTACCAATCTAGAATACACAATTATATAGAGAATATGCGAAGAGGCTAAGCTCCAATTAAGAAAGAGCTCCTAAACTCCTTTTGGAGAAGTGTTATTCCGGTTTTCTAGTTCAAGTGCAATAGAGATTTCCTTATGTTCCAAGTCGAGATCTTAAGGATTGGTGGGTTTTGTACTAGCCAGTGCTCAAGAGGGTGTGTTTCATATTTCTCAGTGTTAAAGGGTTGGAATTGCTGAAGGTTATTTAGTCTTAGTCGATTATTCTCTCAGTTCAGTCCTTTTTGGATTTTAGTTTTCATAAGTGCTTTCCGGTCAGTCAGTCCAGTATCTCCACTCTAGCAAGCTAATCTAAGTGTAAACTCATTGGGGATAGCTCTCTTCTTCTAGTCGGTCGGTTAGTTAAAGGGATTTCTCAGGAGAACTAAGTAATATAAGGTCTGTCAAGTGTATTCCTTGTCAGCTTTTGCTTAGGGATTCTGGCTGGGCAGGCAGGCAGGGTAGGGGAGTTTAAGGATTTTCATTCATATGTCCTTTTCTGGTTTTGCAATTCCAGATAATAAAGGGTTTTAGAGGCTATTGATACGGAATATTGACCTGAAACTTACTAGTTTGGGATTAGGTCCTAGGATTAGCCAGTGGTACAAGAAAGAGTTCCTAGTTCTTTTAGAGGTATTGTATAGCCTGAAGTAAGTCACACAAAACAAGTTATGAGTTAATAAGTTGCAGTTTATGGGGTACTTTTGTATTTAGAAACAGCTTCTGATCTTGCTTTGGCATGGGCTCGGGTAGAAGGGTTATGGCAAGGGCTACATGGAAGTCAGCTGAAAGAACTCAAACAAAGTAAGAAGTCGAGAAGTAAAAAGAAACTCCAGTCATTGGGTGTTAGTCTGTGTGTAGCTGTATTCCTTGTACTATTAAATAGAAACCCAACTGGAACGAAGTACTGAAGGGAGGGCCAGTTGGGTAGATTGACTTATTCATAACTATCCTAAGTTCATATCCTCCATTCGATAAGCTACAGAAACCGAGAGGGATTTTATCTTAAACTCTAAATCGAATACAATTAATTACACTAGAGTCTCTATTTTACATATACATATCCTATAATATATAACTATTAGCATCATAAGACACAAGGAGCCCCATTCCTCCCATTAGGCCCAAGTCTCTCCTGGGTATCTCTTTCTTATTTTCTTTACTACTACAAATCTTTCTAACTAACAAAGGTAGAGCCCGCCCGGAATAACTCTTTAAGTCTTTAAGCGCTTATAATTGGTAAGTTTTAGTATCCTGGCAATGGGGTTCAGGAAGCTTGTTTTTTCTAATGTTTCTGGGTTTCCAGTAAATGTTTGAATTGAAGCTGAAGTAAGTAAGTAAGTAAGTTAACAGATAGAGCTATGTGTTTTTTTCTAGAAATGAAAGAAAGAAAATTTAAGGAATAGAGTAGAAGTCAATTTGAAAGTCAGGTGTCCTCTAGTGTAAGATGGTATAGACTAAATAGACTCCTAATATCTCCAAGTTATGAATAGTCAAGTGCAGTTTACGGGGCAGCACACTCTTTAGGTCATTAGAGACAGGTTCTGCTAAGTAGGGTTTATGGGTCCTGTACAAGAGAGATTTCTAGGTATTGATGCGCTTTGCTTTTGCTCAATAAGTATTTGTACTAGTAGAGTTTAGGCCCATGTACAATATAGGATTTAGAGCTTAGCTTGGGATTTGGGGACTTCCAATCCAAGAGGGATTGACTTTATATTATATCGGATAGGACTGTTTCCGCAGTGATTTCCCAGTAGTTCATGTACAGGATATATTTGCCTTGTATTTGCCTTAAGCTTAAGTAAGAAGAAAGGTCTAGCTCCTACGAAAAAGTTCTAGGTATTGGTATTGGGCTTAAGTAAGAATCCGGATATTCTAGGATGTTATTCTATTAGACAAGGAAGGCTTTAGCGATTTCCATAGCAGCAAGGGATTGACGGGTCCGTTGAGTTTTGTTTTCAGCGGTCAATTTTTATTTTAGAGATCCTGTTTTTAAGTGTTTTGGAAATTCCTAGATTTTATGGATTTTTGATCCATTTCGGGTGTTTTCGATTCCACTATTTCTGAGTTATAATCACTTAGATAGTATCTAAGGAAAAGACAGATAGATATGTATTTGAGATAGGTCTGTTGAGTAGGAGTTTGACAGGTCTTAACTTAAAGACTCCGGATCTATATAAAAAAGAAGTTGAGGCATGAAATGAAATAAGTGTAAGATTGAGGATTATGAGTGGATCTTCTCCTAGTTATTAGGCTGTCAATTAGGGGTATTAACTTTATCGGATGGGAGTATTTCCAGATAGAGATGGGCTTTATTCGGTTAGGAACTTCCATGTAGAGTTTATAGGCCCATGTTCGGAGAGGTATTTGCCATGTATTTCTTTTTTTATAGGATTCTGGGTAAACACTTTAGAGCCTTTATTCTGTATTCTTATAAAGTGTAAGTATGTTCTCTCATTATATTCTATGGAATTAACCTCCTAACTAATAGTGGTGACGCGGTAAGAAAAGAAAGATGTGCTCTATTATCTTATCAATCTAAGGCTCATACCCTCCTAATTGATAAACTGCATAGAACTGAGGAATTATCTTGCTTACTGTTAATACACTAACTACATCTAATAGATAAGAGTAATACTAATTTTATATTATACAATTTCATAATTAACTAAAAATTGATTTAAGTGTAATACAACAAGAACTAAAATACTGTATAAAATTCTAACTCCTGTACTCCCGAAGACTAAGAGCTCCACAGGAATATCCTAGTAGTAGCAAGCAGCAGGTCTAGCTTTTCTCATTTTAAGAAGAGTATAAAAGAAAAAGTGCAAGTTCATAAGAAGGATTATAAATAGGGCACAATAAGAGAGGTATGAAGAACAAGTCATGAAGAAGAAAAGCAAGTCAGTCAGTTTTTTTATTATGTTCCCGTGTTTCCAGGGTTTCCTAAGCCTTTTCAATTTTGGTCTAAACTAAATAAGAAATTTCAGGTCTTCATAAGTCTATTATAGGACTATTTCCCTCTAATAACTGTCTAATAACTGTAACTCCTACAAAGGTATATCTCTCAAACAAGGTACATAGCTTATAAGTCATAAGAAGGATTAAGTTAAGATAAGAGAATATGAAGAAGAGGCTGCAGATTTTTGAGGCTAGTAAGTCCGTTGGCGGATCCTATAAAGTAAGGTTAACTAAACTGATACTAATTGCCTTTCCCTCCTTCACAAAGTTTCAGGTAATGCTTTCCTATACTATTCTAAGTTTCTAACCTCCCGTGTCAATAACAGCAGGGTGCAAGAGGGAGCTTTTAACAACAAGAGGCTTTTGGTTTATTACTCAATCTTATAAGAGTCCTTAATATTTTTTTTATTTGTAGGAAAGAAATCGCTTAAATTAAATAAAGAAAGCTTATCTCTTCTCTGTAACCCGTCTCCTTTAAAATCCCTTCACGCTTAAGACCTATCCTTTTTTTGTGGGTCTGGACTCGGTTGGGTGTAAGATTTTTGTAATTCAAAAGCTTTGGGCCCTATGGTACCAGCCTACTATTAGCGGGTCTAGCGATTAGTATCAAACTGGAAGTCCCTGGCTATAAAAAACGAGCAGCTTTTGGCAAAATTTGTTCTAGTGTATTTTTTAGTCCTCTCGTTATGGAATATGAAAGACGTTAAAAGAGCCCCCCCTTGCAAAGAAAAGTAAACAAACAAATATTTTTTTATTTTAAGTGCTTTCGCAAGAATAAAAAAGAACCTAACTTATGACAAGTTATATATATACCCAGATTCTTGTAAACAGTTAAGAAGGGGTGTCTCTTGTACTAAAACTGCGGTCAAATTCAAAGTGTATGGGACGGAGGGTTTTTTTTCTCTCTCTAATCTTGTTAGAGTGCACGTAAAGAGTATATAGTAAATTGAATACTTCTTCGGAAAAGCTTAGAATGGAAGTGGATTAGAAGCTGAATTTTGGTTGAGATAGTAATGCATTTAAGACTTAAGCTTAGACGACTTAATATACTGACGAGTTTCTGTCTCTGGTGTATTATAGAATTCGTTTACTTGTTTACTTTTAATTGGTAATTGGGCACAACTCAACGAAGGGCATCATTTATTTATATATAGTTTTAGCAAGTATAACAACCGAATCCTTACCCATTTTTGGTAACACTACATGCGGGGCTTTACTTTAGTGGGGATTTAAAAGAAGTTTTTGCTCGAGTCTTTTTTTAGTATCCGGGGTAATCTAAAAAAGAGGAAGTCTTACATTTGAGCTAGTATTTTCTTAGATATTCGCCTAAACAAGATCTATGTTAAGTCTGCTAATTATAAGATATGAAAAAAAAGTATAGCTTCGTAAGACTTAACTTAAAGAGCAGGTTTCGAGTAGAACCAAGCCTAGTTTTTTACAAGGGAAAAGGCTTTCATTTCTGGGGGTCATTTTTGCCGGGGAAGTACTTTTTTTTACAAGCTTGAGCAGTACAGTACATTCCAAGTTCACCTAAAAGTATAGAAGTAATTCAGGGTTCTTTCATTATTTAGAAGAGTTTGTCAGCCATTCTCGTTTCTAGTTTTGGAATCTATTGAAAATCTTTTAGTTTTAGTAAAGAAAGGAATAGTGATGTATATAAAGTAAGGCACTTCTAATAAAAAGTTTTTTCTTCATTTTCAGATAGAGAGGCTTTTTTCAGGTTCTATTTCTATACAGGACAGGGTAGAATTTCCTTAAAAGACAAAAGTACAAAGAGGACCCTGTTTGTAGGATTAAAACCATGTTTCTCTAAGTTAAGGAAGTCTACTAGATGAAAATTAGGGAGCTGCTTGAGCGAGAGGTTCTAAGAAGTCTCGAAAAGGGAACCCTGTATGTATCTTCGCTAGAATTAGAATTCTGATATGAAAGCAAGTAAGAAGATAGGCTCGTAAGGTATTATTACTAAGAAGATCTTGGCAGGAAGTAAGGTTTCAAAAATTTTGGGGGTTAGAACCTACGCATTCTTGTATTCCTGTATTCTGGTTGTTAACAAAGCTGTAAAGGAAGAAAAAGAACTTAAGCTAAAGTAAGGGGTTTGGAAGTTTTTGTTGTTGGATATTTAGTGTGAATCTGTACTATTATAATACTATCCTGGATTAACCTTCTTCGGATGCCTCAGTAACCGAGATTTATCTTTCGACTTAGTTTGTCTCCTCCAAAAATGATAAGAACAGGGAACCAAGAGGAATCTACCCGAAGAAGTAAGATAATCACAAATAGCTCTAAAATGGGGGGGAATTCTTTTCTTAAGCTCTTGTATCTCAAAAGGGGGCATACCCAGCAAATAGCAGGAAGAGAAGGTCTGTTTTCACCTCAAATCCGAATCAAGTTAAAGGAATAAGATCTAAGGAAATGGGTCGTTTTGGGAGTCTAAAGAATAGAGATCGAGTAAGCGGGTTAAGTAAGCTCCGGTTAAAGTTCTAAGGCTAAATAAAGGTAAAGACTTTTTTCTTTCTGAGCCAGTTTATATTATAATATAAGTGGGTAGTAGTGTTACAGAGGTATAAATAGGTAATTCTGCTTGATAGGTATCGTTGGGCTTCAGTAAAATGAGTAACCGGGAATTTAAGCCTTTTTTTATCAAAATAGTCGTGAAGGATATTGGGGGAGTGCACCCTTTTATCAAGTAATTTCTTAATTGGTTACGTTATATACACAAACTCCTGCTCAGATGACAGCTCTTAGTACCCTCTTATCTAAAATTCCAGGCCATTCTTGCACTTTATTTAGTCTTTAGTTTAGTAAGCAAACCTTTAGAAATCCGGGTACAATAAGAGAGATAAGACAGGCCCATATAGCCCATAAGAAGAGTAAGATGAAAGGTACAACAGTCATCATGAAGAAAGTTATAGCTATTGAGATGGTAGGCATTAACAAAAAGGTAAGTTCCTTTTTGAGTGCAGGCATAGCTCCAAACAAAGACTGGCAATAAGATTAAAGAGGAAAAGAGTAAAGAATATCATAAAATGCAGGACTTGTTTCATATAATGTAGAAAAACGACTAATATATTAAGCGTGCTTGGGCGGGGGGGGGGGTTATTTCTTAATTACAGCGTGGTATTTCCTTGAATGTCTATTAGTATTATATACTATAATATAAAAATTCTTGGCTGGATGCTGTAGAGAATCTAAATTCTTAGAGACAACTTACCGTACAATTCTACTAGAAATTGACTAAGAACACCTCCGGAACCCACAGCTGGCGTCTCAATTAGAATTTGATTTATCGAAAAACAAACAGGGTAAAATGTAGTGAGCTAATACTCCTGATGTACTATATCGCTTATTAATTTACTGGGTTTTAAGAGTACAAGTAAGTAGTTCCTTATCTAAGTGATTCTAAAGTTGTAGCACTCCATGCTTAGCCGAATCCTTAAATAAGGTTTCCAGCTCCTGCTATAGACTTTTCTCAAGCAAGATTCCTTTTCAAAGCAAAAGAGACTCTTAGAAGAATTAGACAGATATTTACTAAACTATCCTCAAGGGTAAGCTTGCTTGCACTCTACTCTCAAAGAATATTCAGCACCGGCTATGTACCTACAAGCTACAGAATTCACTTCAAACAAATTGTTAGGATTATCTAGACTCTGTCTCTTTACCTAGAACTGGTTTTTTTATTATATTGACTCATTTACCGGCCACTGTCAATAGAATCTCTACTTGGAAGAAAGGGTTCAGAACACAAAGAGTTTTGTTAGTTTCAGATTGTTCTAAGGTAAGCCCGTGGGTTAGGGGGGAGTTTCCGTATTCTGTGCCACTAAACTCGGTTGATAATGAATTTCTTGCAGCAGGTACTGGAAAGCACCAGGAAGCACTAACATAGAAAACACCCTTTACTTCAGGGTAGCGCGCCGGGTAATGATTCTAAACACTTTGAAACCCTTGTACTTGTAAGCAAGCTCTTATAGCCAAAGAAATCCCTTGACAGTAACTGACTACTAAGCTAGGAATACTCTTTCTTATCTTACTACAAAGTCTACTCAAACTACAAAGACTGAGAGGCTTCCTTAAACCAAGTTGTTATGAGATGTGGGTATATAAGTTAACTTTATTTAAAGAGAGTTGGGCTTGGTTACAGAGCTTGACTTCAAGAGGAATATTACGCAAGGAAATTTAGAAATAGAATTTGCGTTGATTTTGGGGGTATAAGGGCCTAAGGTTATAGTACAAACCTCCTTTTTGGGGTCATTTTCCAATTCTTTTTTATCCCTTCAATTTTCTTTCGATTTACTTCTTTTATCCGAGTAGGATAAGTGTTATAGGCGTACCTTTCCAGCATAAGCAGCAAACAACAAGAGTACAAGTCGCAACAACTTCTACATAATACCTTATTTTTTTGTTACTCTGATTCTTTATACCTTTCTTCAGAAATAGAACCTTCATCTTAATCATACCTGTAATATCTTAGTCTTAATCTTGTTTAGTGATTCTAGTTTTTACGATTCCTTTTATTTACATTTATTTCATTAGTGAGACTTTTCCACTTTATGCCTTTGTACTATCAAACGGGCACTCTAGTCAAGAGATATTCTTAACAAAAGACCTAAATTTCACATAACACTTCTTTAAGAATTACACTAGAATACCTATGTCTCAAGGAGCATCTTCCAGTTTTCATTGCCTTAAATCAGGTCTTGGGAAAGGAAATATTCTATTAGTCATTATTTCATTATAGGAGCTCCTTCAGCAAGCACAAATTTCTTTGATAGAACTTTTTATTAAGCGGTTAAAGGCTCAAAAAAGTAGTTTAATACACGCAAGTTTTCTACTGCAGAAATTCTTCCCCTGTGCTAAGACAGCGAAGTGAAATCCGGATGTTGTTTTACTTTACTCAGTATATCAAAAAACCCATTAGTTAGACAGGGAGTTTAGAAGTCCCCTGCGACCGGATACTCCTAGAGTTACCCCAAGTTATGTTTTAAAGGGGAAAGTTTTAGATCTTACACGAAAAGACTCGTATATACCGTTTATAAAGAATATTATATTTACGTTATAGCCAGCATACCCCCTAAATCATACTGCTTTAGAACTAGACTCCTCCTCTTCTGTATCCTTGTAGCTGTCTTGTTAGTCTTATTAGCTGTAACCTTCTTATTAAGTTAAGAGAAATTCCCTTATTACCTGTCTTCTTGCCTGTATGAATGGTATGGGCTTTCCTTTTACTTACCTCTAGCTAATGTTTTCCTTATTATTTATAAGAATAAAAGTCAGTAAATGTCTTTATTTTCAAGTTTTAGATAGTAATAAAAGAAATGACTTAGATAGAAGAACTCGGAATCGGACCCTGTTGATATGATAGCAGGTTTCTCTAAGGTATTCGGTAGGTGCCTTACTAGAATCTAGTTGACTTTCGTCTCTCATTTTGTTAGAGCATCCCCAACTGGAAGTGGTGCCCGTGGGTTCAAGTCTTCTTGTTTCTCTTCATATTCTTACTTACGACTTTTATTTGTCTTTCTTTTCTGACTTCTTTACTTAATTGGTTTTCTTTCTTTGTCTTCTGTATCTGGGTATTAGGCTTAGTAGGAACAGAAGTAAGAGAGACTATACCATTACCACCTATTCCATCCTCTTAAACGATAAAGACAGAGAGCAAGAGGAGTACGCCTTATAGACTCATACACTCACTATTATATATAATCTAATACTAACCTAGTACTATAGTAACTAAGACTATACTAATAATAAGAAAACTAATACAAGAAGCTAAGACCGTCAAGACAATAGCAACAAGCTACAGCCCTATCTCTCTACCATCCCCAGGAGAAGACCCCTACGGGTTCCCTTAAAGCACCCCTACCTTACCTGACTAAACTAAAGTAGTTACTGCTCCTGCTGCTACTACTCTTGCTAAGCTAAGAAAGCCTAAAAAATCTATTCATTCCTCTATAAAAGTATAAAAGAATTTGAATGAGGTTCCTTTTTTTAGTCAGAATCGGCTGCCTTTGAATTACTCGACTCGATTAACCCCAAGTGAAGTGCCTGAACATATATATAATATATATTATGTCGCAGCTTTTATAAAGCCAACAAGGGAAACCTACTCTCTATAGATATTTTAGATGAATCCCTTTTTAAGGATATTATACCCCTGGAATTCCAAATTTCTTGTTATTTTGAACTGATAAAAGTTTTGTTAAGCAGTGGCGTTCATAATTAGAATACATACCTGTAAGCATGGAGTAGGAATAGAAAGCTTAGCCCTTTTTCTTTATCTATAATAACCCACCAACTACCTCCTATTCATACCTGTTTGCACGTCCTTCTATAAGTTTTCATTTTAAATTACCGAATTCCTTTTTTTGTAGTTGATTCAAAAAAACCTTTCAACGTGGACAATAGCATATGGTTTCATTTTTTAATGAGAAACCCCTATGCCTATGAAGAATTCAACCTGATAATTAAAATATCCTATAATGTAATATACAAACAAAGGGGGAGTCAAAAGTACCACCCGGCAAAAAACTCGAGGGGCCCTACCAACGTATTCCAGTTAAAAAACCAACCTATTTTCTATTGACTTCTTTTAAAGTAAAACGTACAGCGGGCCCCCTTTCCTTTAACTTACACTGATATAGAGTTCTTTTGTTATAAGCCTGCTCTTTTTGGAAATTACTCCTAATAAAACAAATGTTCTTCAACTTGTTACAGGTATTCCAACTTTAGTGCTGTATCTCAGTTTCTTTTGAAAATTAAGAGTGGGTACTTGTATAAGATAAGTTGGGAAAAAAACTAAAAAGAGCCCCTTTTGTAAAGGAAACTCCGGAGTCCTTTTCTTTAACTTTTGGGATCTAAAACTTCTATCATTCTTTTTATTTAGGAAATAATCTGGGCTTTTTCTCGAATTCCAGGGAATTCCGATCCTGCTTGGAGAGCTATTGGCTAAAAAAACCACCTTTTACTTTGCAAATGCCGGGTATAAAATAAAGTCTTCGCTTTTATAAAGCCTTCTCATGTTTTTTTATAGTGGGAGTCTATATGAGTGTTTGTTACCCTGCGTTAGGTATGAAGACTCCGGGATTTTCTTTCTTTTCTTGGGTTTACTTTATAAAAATTCTATAAAAATCTTACTTATTTTAAAAAGGATTTCATTAAAGCAGGTAGCTTAACCAGCCTATAGAAAGAACAGGGTAACTCGTATAAAAAAGTCAGATAAATAAATAAGAATTTTATACCAATGGCATGGTTTGAGTCCTACTTAACTGTACAACTGAGCCCTAAAAAGCAGTATATATAAATAGAATATAGCACTTCGAGGTACCCTGACTTTATGCTTGCTTTTTATAACAAGAAAAGGCTCTCACTTTGGATACTGCAAACATTATATAGCTTTAGATATTTTTGACTCCCTAAACTCTTTCTTACTTACTGGAATTGATAACTTGTAATCAGAAGAACACACACAAAAGCCTTACTCAAAACCAAGACTTAATAGCTAATTTAACTTAAACTGAAAATTACGGAAATATTCTATTATACATTTAGAAGTAAAAAGTAAAAGACTTTCAAGACTAACGAAAAGTATAACGAATAGAATAGAGATTAAAAAACAATGCTATTATCTAAAATGTCTCTTATTGCCCTTTTGGCTACCCTTTCTTATTAAGTACTTTTGGTCCCTAATTAAATAGTTAGCCTTTACCCTTTTCTTTTTGTTTTGAGATTACCTAAGATTGAACTCACGAAATTACGAACACTTGAGCTTCTATTTGTCCTATTAAGTAATCAGAAACCCATCATCCTCTAAACTGGGATTACCTACCGAGACTCAGAGATCCTTCTAAATCTAAGGGCTTCTAAAAAGAATTTTCTACTGAAATAAAACTTTTACGCATTCTTAATTACTAGACTCTTGCTATATATCTCTATATTCTACTTTTATTAAAAGCCCTCCTAAAACGAAAATCCCCTTGCCATAATTTAAACGAAAGACATCTCCCTTTTATTTACCCAATTAGATAGAGCTCTAGGTCCTACTGCTAGAAAGATCAGAACACGAAAGGAAATGAAAGTCTCTCTAGTGTCCACTAAACAAACCGGCACCGGCGTCTATACCTCTTAATTGAAAAGTCTATTGTATACCTGGCTGGAATGTCTAGCCTTAGTTGAATTCAAGTCCCCTTATTTATCTCTGATACTTTACTGCAAAAAATCTCCCTAAACTCTGGAAAAACACAAATAAATAGACAACCTCCTCGCTTTTAAACAATTGCACACCCACTTTTTTCTAATAAATTGAAATTTAAGGATAAATAAGTACCTTTAAAAACCTCTTCAGTAATTATTTCCAACAAATACTAAGGATTCTTAATACAAAATACAAAGAAAATAATAATAGTACTAAAGTTATTATCAAAAATGCCTTTTATCTGTACTTCAGGTACTCAGTAATGCGGTTTTTTACATTTAACTCATAAAACGCTCGATTTACTGTATTTAAATTCCTTATCTTTTTAAAGGTCTTTGAGTCTTTACATAGTTTAGAATTCCTTGTCTTTATCTACCTTTATCTACTCAGTTTTTTGGAATCTTAAATAAAGAGAATTTCTTTTAGAAGAAAAACCTTTACCTTGTTCAGAAGTTTGATCTTAGCTATTAAGCAGATTCCTTGAATTACCCGGAACTACCGAAACTACTAGAAGAATTCCCTAGGAAACATAGAAAAACTAGCTTATCTATGGATTTACTTTTACATTCATTTCCTTAATAAAAGGAAATAACTTAGCTTTAGAATCTTTTCTATTTATCTCTGGGATATTTTAGCTGTTGAAAGTAACCTTCATCAAGATACTAACAAGATACTAACTTCACTGGGTCGCGCGCGAATACGAAGTAACTTCTTGAAATCAACTTCCCCCCTGTCTTAATTAGTTGTTTAGGAATAATTAAGAAACTTACTTTCAGTTAATATATTCTATCTTCCTAATGGTTTATGAGTCTAAGGGGCTTATCTATCTATCTATCCTTTTTGAGGTTTGTATTGAGTAGTTCCAGGAGATTCTATCGATAGAAGGCTAGGAGTTTGAGATTAGATAAAGAAAAGAAATCAGTCTCTCTGAGTTTCAGTAGGAAAGATCGGCTTATAGGAAGAGTGGGTCCCCTTTTACTTACTGAATAAGGCAGGTGGAGCTCAAGTGTGAGTCATTTCATAGGTTCAAAACGCCTTAGCCAATTTCAGAAGGTAAGACGTACTGAAGGAGCCTGAGTGGGTTCCAAGTAAGAGCTACTAATGAGTCGAAGGAAAGGCTGAACAAAAGGCAAGCGTTTATGCTTGTTTGAAAGCTAGGTACCCAAACCCGCAATAAACCCTAGATTAGAAAACTGTGGCACTGTTCTATTGAATACGTCTTCCTCTAAAGAAGTAAACGATCTCAGTTTCCTAAGAAGATGCAGCTAATGGAAAGTAGGTCAAACTAAAGAAGGAATGCTAGCTAGACATTTCATACCACAATTAGAATAATGAGAACCTTTCTTTCCTATAGGAATTGTGCACTCCGAATAGAGAGAAAGCGAAATACATTGATTGTTTTACCTCGAAATGAAGAAGTCAAGTAGTTTGTACATGGTTTACGTTAAAGAATTGTTGCTCTTGCTATTAGGAATGTATCGCTTAGAATCTGTTATCTTTTAAGAGGAAATAAGGAGGCCCTAATTCTAATAATTGGAGAAAGCAAAGTCTCACTCTCATTCTTTGAATAATTATTCCACTACACTAAAAAGAGGTATGAAATCACAGATTGGTAAAGAAAGACTGAACTCAGGATTCTCTTCAATAGCACAAATAATACGAAGTCATGTATACGTAAAAGGTATATTTCTTGGGAATAAGGAAGATTTTTTCGTCTAAATTCTTTTTTAGTTCTTTAATTCGAGAATTAAACCTGCGTTTCATGTTCCAAAATAGGCCCAGTTGTGGCCCCGATATGCGAAGCTGATACCACGCTCTTCATAAATAATGCTTATCTTACACCTGGATCTCAACGGAATTTTGATAATACGCCCTTCTTCGAAGCATATACAAAAAAATATCTGCTGCTTACAGGCTGACTTATTAGGTATCTTAGTATGACTCATACTTAGCTTTTGATTCTATCCCTGCTTTCAACAATTATGTACTAAAGCTAATTTCTAAATTTAATATATCGAATACCTTCCTTACTATAAAAAAAAGAAAGAGTACCCGCTAATTATATTAATTCCTTTCTGAATTATGTAATTATAATAAAAGAATTCCGTGCCTTTTATTTTAATTCGGAACTTATAAAGGAGTTACTCTATCAGATAAAATTTCGTTAGGATAAAACTTTTCATATGTACAAACTAAAAGCTATGCCTGACAATAAAAAGGAAGAACGAACGAGAAAGCATGAGAAATACTACAAAATAGTCCATATCAAGCCCTATCCTTTTTGATTTAAAATCACTCTAGTTTAACCCTGTGTTGAAATAATACAAATCGATTCCATTTTAACAATAATAGAAAAGCCAGTATTTATTTTATTTTATACCAGAGTTATTGACTCCGTTTTACACGGCGTAACAATCATCTTTCATAGTTTTTTTTAAATCGGCATATCCTATTTTTCCTATTCTGGTTATTTCGAGACTCTCACAAATGAAAGAAAATACCCCTCAATATCTTCTTTTAATTTTAGAAACTTGAACTCTGTTTAGAATTACTAAATTTCCTCATCCCAAGCTGGCCCAGTAACTAAAGGATTCATAACTAAACGAAACAAAAAAAAAGCCTTTACTGGTCTAAAAGACCTTTAAAATATTAAATACCCGGAAAACCAACCAGAAGGAACAGGAACCTCCCTAAACCCAGGATACAACAAATCAAAGTAAAAGCAGAAAGCACTTTAGAGCATAAGATTTCACTACTTTACTTTAATAAGATATAAGACTCGAAACTGAAATATCTAGGGAATTGGAGAGTGCTACTTTCTAGCTAGAAAAGATGTCCATTGATGGGATTTACCAGAGATACTGGAAAAGATATAAGGCAAGATTTATCTTGTTCCCAGCAGCTTATCGAAAAGGAGGGATATGCCTTAATAGAGTCTTTTATTAATCATTCTTACTGAGTGCATCCGAAGAAGGTTAATGCAGCAGGAGAGTTTTAGTACGAACCACCTTACACTATAAGACCAGAAACTGGAAAAAACAGGCTTTCACTTGAAACTGAAACTCAAATCTTAAATTAATACCCAGCTAGAGCTAAGCAACTCTAACTTTCTTACTCTTTATAAAGCAAAGAAACCCAATCCTAGGTTCCCAAAAACCCTTGCTCAAAATAGCTCATATAATGACAGAAATCCAATCTCATCAATTGGAAAAGGACACTCTCAAGTAAAAAACTGAAAGACTGTGCAGAGAATGTTAATCAAGGAGAAACTCTCAAGGAGAAAGCCAAAGAGATTGTTCTTTCAAGAGGACTGTGAAGGCAAAGAGACTGTAATGGCAAAGGGTTTACTAAGGAAATAACTATCAAGGCAAAGAAAGAGACTGTAAATGCTATCGGAAAAGAAGTCGTGGTTGAGCAATAGAATGAAACCTTTGTCTATGGTAATGGTACCTACTCGAAACTTCAGGAAATAGCTTTGTCGAGACGATATCCATTTTGGAATTTATCATAGCATAAAGGAGATCTTTTCTATACTGGATATAATAGACTATTTAAGAGCATACATTAAGGACTGTTTACCTTGCTAAGATAGAGCTCCACCTAGTACACAGGCTATCAAAGGACAGACTGTCAAGAACATAGAGTGTCCTTCCGCATTAATGTTAGCATTCCTTCTTAGGCAAGACTACAAACAAAGAATTCCTACACTTGCAAGGGACTCTTTACTATTGGGCTGATAGAGACTATCAACAACTGGGATCTCCTTCCGTCCATAAACCCTTTCTATTCAAACGGATCCTCTTTCTATGATAGCAACTTATATACTTTAAACACTGTCAAATGGGATTCCCCTCAAGAACCTTTGTCATAGCCTTAACTTAAATCGAATTCCAAAGTTATTGGCTTGAAACAAATTCCTTATCTAGAAAATAGAGTCAATAGACTAGTGTTAAATTAGTAAAGGTAACCTCTCCTTAAAAGTACTAACAAAGCAAAGAAAACAAAGGAATTCTTACAAGTTTAGGATGGCCAAAGATTAATAGAGTTACTTTATTTACATCCTTGACTTCCTAAAGATCTTGAAGTCCTAGGAATAGACTCGATTAACAGCAAACAATAGAATTTTAGAACATAAGACAGATTCATCTATGCACTACAGGCTTTCTCTCCTTTCTTTAACAACCCTTAAACAACAAAGGACAAGAACTCCTAGCTTGGCAGGCATTAACAGCTAGAGCTATCCCTGGCAACAATTAAGTTCCTAAAAACTATCTCAGATTTTCTAAAATACTAAACTCCTGAATTAGGACTATACTACTCTCATATACTCTCATAAGCACTTGCCTAAAGAACAGAGGTAAAGCATTAACAAAAAAAAAAATAGCTATACCCGGAAGTCACGAAATAGAGTTGGTTTACCGAATTTGAAGCCGATTGGCACTGTGTCACAAGAAAAGGACTTCATTCTCCTAGAGTCCGTGGAATTAGTAATTGTTGCCTCTGTGTTACCTCTGTACAGCATAGTAAGCTCTATAGCTATACCATCATAAGAAGATAGAGCCAGTATTGATTGAATCCAAAACAAAAGATATAAACAAGATAAAATCGTTCTCTCTGAATAGTAAGACCCCGGCAGCAACAGCAGCTATATCTCCTTTATTAACTAACAGCATACCGGGAAGGACTGCTAAGAAAGATTGACAGAGACTTCATTATGTTCCTGATTAGATTAAAGGAATTAGAATACTAAGATAGGATTTTCTAGTTAGTTAGGTTAGGAATTCTCATAAACTGTTGAATACCAATTAGTAGCACCGGCTACAAAGGACAGCGAAGAAACCATCTTAAGAGAATTAGTTCTTATATTCCTTTACAGCTTTACATACTTGCTTCAGAAAGAGAGCTACTAAGTAATAGAGTTATATCCTAAACTCAAATCCCAACATCTCAACAAAGAAATAAATCTCTTATCCTAAATTCTTTATCGGCAATGTCACTAGTACAGCTTTATCCGATTAGTTACTGGTTTAGCTCCAATATAATATTGAAAGAATTGTTACCTCTGTACATAAGACATTAGAGTAAGCGATACCATTCTTTAAGAGCGTGAACTGTTAAATCTGTTATCCTTTATTTGCTAGCTTTACCAAGTCTTTTATTATAGAGTTTCTTCCTTATCTATATACGAGATATACGAGTAAAAGATAGTCCATATTGTTGTATGTTATACCTCATGCTCCCAGTAGCTTATCGCTTTGGAGGATAGAAACCTTAGTAGTAGTACATGCATACATCTACCCAACAGAAACGTAGTGAGGAAATGCTTAATAGTCTTATAGCATACTTAACCCTTACACTAGAAGCTACATCAACTGAAAACCGAATTCTTTATTGTAAAGCACTGTTGAGAGGCACTTCTTACAATTTTCTTGTTTTTGGGTATAGGGGAAGCTTGCTTTTTTAACCGGTAAGCTCCTGTTATCTAAATCGGGTTTTTGACTACTTTTGCGTATAGGGGAAAACGCTACTTTTTAAAACCATAGGAAATCTCTCGTTTATAGAGCTAGTTTACCTTGATAATGCTTATAATCCCAAGGAAAGTACCATCCATTTGAGGGGAATTTCATACAATTTTAGCACTTTTTCATGTAGAGCAATCCTAGATTTCCTAAAACTCAATACCGATTCTATATACAAAATAAGCTTTTCAGTACTTTTTCTGTAGTAGGGGGAATCCTACTTTTTTCGGAACCCTAGGAAATAAGAATTAGCTATTCAGTTGCCCTTAGGAATACCTCTAATTCCAGGTAAAGAGCTGTCCATTTTGGAGGAATTTTATAGACTTTTATGCATTTTGCATATAGAGTGGTCGAACTTTTTTATCAACTTTCACTAAAAAGGAGAGGGGATCTCGGTCAGAGCAAAGCCTTCCCTCAACATAGTACTAATACACTAACTAACCTTCTAATACAATATAGTATATCCTTCTTTAACCTATACATTCTACCTACTACTACAATGCATACTAATACGTACTAACTACCTAGCTCCAATAGCTACAATAAGCTCTTTCCTCTACATGCCCTATACCCCCTATTATATAAGATTATATGAGTTAGGTACTACTTAGATAAGTACAGCTACGCACGTTCCTATGATTGCTACTCTTGCTAGGTCTCCTATGGCTTCTCCTTCTTCTGCTTCTACCTCTAACTCTCCTCCTCATAATACAGGAATACAGAATTTAGCTCAAAGAAAGAAGTCAATTAAAACTAAGAAATAAAGTACAAGAATTAAAAAGAGTAAGAAGAAGTCGGTATTTGCTTTTGCGTATTCATGTGCCCTCTATAATAAACAATTACACTACTACGACCTTCCTCCGTTAGCGCTACAGTCGGTAAGGTAGATTCACTCATATACAATTTAGGAACTACCTTCCCTATTGATAAAGAAATAAGACAGTGAAGAATATCTCCTATAAAAATAGAAAATAAAAGAAAAACGATACTAAAGGGCAACCCTCTCCTTAAAAGAATTGCCTAAAGTATATGAACAACTAATCTACACACGAATGCACTAGCTACAAAAAGACGCCGGGGAATCCTAATACAATCTAGTAGCTTCATCCCATGTTAGCCTTACCTCCCCTACTAGATTTAGGTATAATGCCGCTTTCTCTATCTATACATTCCCGGCTCCCCTATTAGGCTTATTAGGTTTTATAGGTATATCTCTTGCTCTGCCTCCTGTTACTCACCTCTATAGCTAGTACAATAACTCAAGTAACTCGGGGCTACAAGATACAGAAGAAGAAAGGCATAGCTCATATAGCTCACAATAAGAAGAGGAAATGCAAGGGTAGAAGCAAAGAAACGAAGAGGTATGAAATGCTATACAAATTGAATGAATCTTTATATAGATGATTAGATTATAAGCTTTGTTGAAAAGAAATTCTTGACAACTTTTCTACTATATAGAGACAGAGTCGGACTGAGCCTCTTCAGCTTACACTGCAGTTGAAGCACCTAAAGGAGAATTTGGTGTCTGAAAGACTGATACAGAACTCAAACCTACCCATCAATAACGGGCATACGCCGCCGATAAAATAAAGGAGCAAATAAAAAAGAAAGAACTCAAAATGCTCCTTACCAAGGAAGAGTCTAAAAAGGTGTTCTTTCTTCTTTTCTGTCTTCTAACTCTCCTCTTTGTAGCGTCTATATCTGCGAACCCAGATTTCTTTGTTCTCACCCTGCAAAGAAGCGCGGGTTTTTGCGTGCCTTTTATATGGGCCACTATTGTTGTACTCGCCTGTCTCCTCGTTTCTCGGGGGGATTCTAGGCTCGAGGTCAAAATAGCATCTTTTTACCTGTGTCTTGAAACAGGGCTTCTTATCATCCTGTTTGGGGTGATAGTCATGACTTTGTTACATGTGGCGCTAGTAGAAACCCCTGCCCAAATTGAGGTGTTGCAGCAGGTGGTATCCTCGAATGCCCAGATCAAAGTGCCCTCAGGGATGCGGTTCGGGTTGACAGGTATGGAAGTCTTCCCCCACCCCCCTAAGGCTCCCTAGCGGTCTTCTCTCATTCATTTTATTAAACTTTTTTTCTAGTTGGATCCTATTTGTTTTACATACCCGAAGCGGCGCCAGCATAAAAAAAGCAAACTTTATATGCCTCAACTCGATACCTTTACCTATTTCACGCAAATATTCTGGCTCCTGATCTTCTTCGTGTTGTTTTATACTGCTATTTGGAACAATACAAATGGAGTCATAGGCATCAGTAGAATACTGAAACTTAGAAAGAACCTTCTTTCTTATCAATTGAAGATTATCACAAAGGAAGATACCCTGGGTGTAGAATCCTCTATTCTCAATAAGAGCTTTACCACCTGCACCTCTTTTATGTGCTCTGGTTTACTACGGGCGTCTGAATGGTGTGAATCTGCCGTCTTGCAAATAAAAAGGCAATGTAAAAAGAGTCGTTTGCTCGCAGCTTTCGGCGAAATAAAAGCATGTAGAAAGATAGAAATCGAGCTCTTTTCTAGGTTTTCTTGTATCCCTTCGGCAGCAACAGGAGGCCAAGAAGGAATAAGACTCCACACCCTCCTTACTCAAAACAATCTTTAAAACTTAACTTAGAGTCTATCTAAAACTTAGGAGTCTAATTCTATCGTAATGGCTTCAATTATATGAAAATGCTTTTTAGAAACGAATTACGAGATGACTACTCCCAAAAAGTTAATGTATCTTGCTCTGACTATCTGTACGCTAAGTTCAAAACAAATCATTATTTATAATGAAGAAATCATAGTAGCTTCTTGCTTTCTAACCTTTCTCGTACTCAGCCGAAAGAACTTCGGTACAACCTTCCAAGATTTTCTTGAGGGAAGGTTGCAAGCCATTCGAGAGGAATTGCAACAATTTCTCACTCCTAACGAGGCTCTTCTTCTAAAGGCAAAAGAGGAGGAAGTCAACTTTAGGACTAGTTTACTAATTTGTAGAAGAGTAATAGAAGAATTACCAAGGTCGTATAGTACACCTGACTGTGAAAAGACAGTGAGAGTTATGTTATCCCGAACTTTGAGGAATCAGTTTTCAAGTCTTCAGAGTGTTCTTTCTTCTGGTAGAACTCGTGTTCAAGAGGATCTAATCGGTGTTTTTGATTTATCGGTTAGAGAAAGTTTTTCTAGAGGTCTTTGACATTGACTAGCGGAAGGAGTCAAACAAGCTCTGAGAGTACTTGGTCTCCTCTTGACGAGAATTCAGATACCTTGGAGTGGTTAGTGCAGAGTCCTCCAGCTTTTCATACTTTTATAGAACTTCCAACAATAAAGTAGACGGCTGAGTAGTCAAGCTTTAGTCCAAGATAAGAGTTTACTTTTTCATTTTGTATGAAGTGTATTTATCTATTTTATGTCTTTTTGTAAATGCCCGTTAAACATAGTAAAGTTTTACTAATTATCCGCGAAGTCCTCTTTTCTTGTATTATAAATATACATTTACTTTTAGAAGCCTCTCTTGTAGTATAGTTTACTCGCCTTTTTATATGAAAAATGTTGTATAATGCTTTATATACTTTTTTTACACTTCGCTTTGCGAGTACTCCTTTACTTTTGTTGATTTATAGAGCTCCCTTTAGGTTTAATCAAAAAAGTGTTGTAATTAGGTACTTTTTTTTACAGGTATTCTTGTTTGACTCTTTTCATTTTCTTTTTTTAATAAAAAGATATAAGTCTTGGACATCTAAAAAGGGGGAATTTCTGCTGTTTAATTTAATATGATAGAACACTTATATAAGTTTTTTCATTAAACTGCACCTTTCCTAGGCTAGGAAGAATTAGTCCTTACTCTTATCTAGCTTGGCTTATGTTACTGATTACCAACAAAAGGTCGGGATTTTTCCAAAGAATTCACAAAAAAAGGAGTAACTTCTAAGACCATTATACATACGTGGGCATGCCTCTAAAATAGGAACCAAAACTATTAATTCAGATGGGTCTAATTCATGTATCCCCCAAAAAAACGGACTACAAAGGGGTATACTTTCATATTTGCTTTTTTAGTTTTATTAAGTTCACGTTCACTGCCTTACTTGAAGGCTTTCTTACCTTCTTACCTAAAAAACCAACCTATATACAGTAATCCTAGTGGCAAAATACCTTAGCCCCGGGGACCCTGAACATAAGGAAATACCTAGCACCTAATTCCGATTACTTCTTCCTAATACAATATATCAAGCAGAAACCCTTAAACCATGCTCAACTAAATACCAAACCTGTTCATGGAAGTATGGTATTCCCTCTCTAATAAGTAAGTCCCAAGTACAGTTGAAATCCCCAATAGGTGCAAAACTCTAGCTATACCATCACGAACGTTTCTATGTTAGTGCTTTCCAGTATCTCCCAGCAAGGAAAGGTAATGAAAACCTGTACTGTAAGTTCTTTAACAGGATGTTAATACTTAATGGAGCTCTTAGTATGTATGTTGTTGTAGCAGCTAGTCTAGTCTGCAAGTCCTCCTTGATACTTGGGATCTCAGGTTTCAGTTTTAATTAGAAAAGTGGGATTTCTTCTTCAGGAGTTTCTTTCAGCGGTTGCTGGCATTTTCTTAGTAAGGTAGTTTCAGAAAAGTATTGACTAACGTAAATGAAAAAGGGAGTGCCCTTAGCTTCTTTTTAGTACAGGGTGGTTTTACTTGCTGGAATATTTAGTGTTTAAGAGTCAAGCTTTAGAAGAGAGTCTAGTAGCCATTCTCGGATATTTCCGATTTTGAGGTCTAGTCTATTTAATTGAAATGAAATATTAATAGAGGTAGAGCTAAAGAGCTAAAGCAAGGACTTCTAGTAATTAATAAGGCAATATAGGAAATCCTAAGCAAGCATTTAGGGAATAAATGAGTAGAGAATCCAGTTTCCAAGCGGGTTGGTTTGCTTGGGACTGAGATGGATAGGATATAAATGTTAGTGTGCTTTCAATTGAGAGGGTTCCATCAGTAAGAATACCTTCTTAGGCTGTATAGGATGTGTGGTTGAAGTTGGTGGTAAGAGGGAAACTACTAGATTGGGAGTCTTAGAGGTTGATATTCTAGTTCCGGCTTCCAATTGGTGGAGTTTTAATAGACTCTTACTGGGATAACCATATAACAGAAAAGACTCCACCTAACTTTACTGAGACAACAGCTTAAATCACTCCAAATGTAAAACTTTCTTAAAAAAACGGGCTTGATTAATGCTTTTTGGGTTCGTATATTCATAAGGGTTATCTCCTACTTAGTGATAAGCACAAATAAGGCATGAGGAAATATGCCTAAACAACTGTGCGCTTTATTACTATCTATACCTATACAGTATAAGGCAACTCAAAGAACTGCCTATTAACGACTATACTCCTATATACTTTGAAATAAGATCACGCAATATTAGGTACAAGCAAGCTGCAACAAGAAGCTACCCAAAAGAAAGGGTAAAGCTTGTAAGAATAAGAGTAATAAGTAAGTCAAAAGCAGGAGATAGTCTAGCTTTTTTTTGTGGTAATAAAAAACGAGATTAAGTAAAAAAAAGCAAGCAAGTGGGTTTAAGTTACAGCTTTTATTTACAGGTGTATCAGACAGTAAGAGAAACTTGATACGTAAGACTTTCTAATTTTAAGGATGTAACTTTTGTTAATTGACAATAAATAGGGTTAGGTGCAAACGCAAACTATGCCCCTCGAATATATGTTTACTTTACAGCAACCTGGGATTTTACTGGACTCTATATGTATTCCCTGAAGAGAAAGGTCCTCTTTAACAACCGAAATACTTTTCTATTCGGGTTCCCTTAAAAGACACTTTTGGATTTAAGAGAAAGTTAATACCTTTTTTTTAAGTGACTTTTTTTTTTATTAAGATTCTCCTGAAGTTTTACCCTAATCACGTAAGTTTAGACTCATTTTGTCTTTTTTCATTCCTCCGCGAATCAAATCCAAGCAAACAGGCAGCACTAAAATAAAGAATAAAAAGGGCCTCCAGTATTATCTACCACAGTTTTAGGGTAGGGATATGTGCCCCAGTATTTATTTCCGGGCTTCCCCGAGCAAACTTTACATAACAGAGATCCCATTATAGCCTAAAATTTCAAGTAAATAAGGATACAAATTCAATCCAGTGTATCTCAAAAGGAAAGCAGAAGCTATTGGCAGAGAATCCTACTATTAAAATTGATTTTAAGAAATCCGAGATATTTAACAAAATACAGGCTTAAGGCTTCAAATTAGAACTGAGTAAAGGTAGGTAAGCCTTAAGAAACACCCTCTGTTTTTTCTATTTTCTATATCAATTTTGGTCTTTCGCACTACACTATATTGGTACAGACAGTTACAGAAGCTTCTTCTATAATATAAGGGCTCCAAACTTTTCTTTAATAAAGGGTTCCTATTCGGTGCTGAGCTATAGTAATTGCGTTGCTCTATTATCTCTCCTTGATATTATAATAAGTTTTATTAGTAGCACTATTGTTAACAAACGAGTATCTACCTGTAGTATTTACGACCCTACATTGCCTTATATCTTATACAGGAACACTAATTGAATTGCAAAAAAAAACCGCGGAAAAGCTTATCAAAACAAAAGCTCTCAGGTTTTCCGTACCCAGATATTTAGGAACTTCTTTTGTATCTATTTCTCTTTCAGGAGTTAAACATTTAGTGGACCGGACGTTATTCTACCGAAGAACGCCTTGATGAAGCAGGGCCTTGGATGGAAAATTGTCGGGAGTTTCTTAGTACTCTTTGAAATTTTACTCGGTATTTGTGCAGCGCGTAACCGAATTTTTTTTATCTAACTCTAAATTATCCAGGATATTGCGAGCATAAGAGAGACAAATTAAGTAATACAGAACTCGTTTAGATAACTTATTTCGTACCCTAGGCCAAGGTTATCTTTTTATTTCCGAGTCAAATCATAGCCTTTTTTTAGATGACCTTGATTAGTAGTCAATTCTGGTAACACCTAAGAATCTGTGCCCTTTGTTTACATGGGTGACACGAATTTGAAAATCCCCGTAGGTGAAGTTGAAATAAAATATAGTATTAAATGAAATACCGGATTCAATCTCTTAGTCTTCGTTTACTAAAGAGATGGCAAGCAGATTTGGTTAAAATTCCTTGTATAGTTGCTAAGTCACAAAAAAAAAACTACCTAAACCCTTGTGATAGGGCGTTTGCCTTTATTAGGTAGAGCACTTTCCATTCAGTAGACTTTGTGACTCAACTCAATCAAGGAAAGCTGGGGTAACCTAAGTAAGGGGATATTTAGATATACAGGGGAAGGCCCTTTTAGTAGTGCTGGGTTTTAAAGTATACAAAAGGTTGGGAGTAATGTGCTATTCTGGATATACTATTACGTATCCGCTCGGCTGTATCAAACAGAGACTAGGGATTCCTCCGTATATAGGGAACCCCCTAAGGAAATAGAAAAGGAAATAGAAATATAAGGATATCCACTAAACCTCCTGTTCCATATCTACATTTCAAAGCAAGGTTATATAAGGATGGGAAACTTGAAAATATTCTATTTTATATACAAATGACTCATATGAAGCTGTAAAGCAATCTAACCCATTCCCCTTTCCTCTAACTAAGACCGGGGCTCCGGTAGTGGTATTCCGTGCGTGGTTCTAAATTACTAAATTAATTCAATGCAAAGCTTTTTCCCGATATTTCTTCCTTATTTCGGGTACTTGTAGTAAGTAAAAAACCCGAAATCCTAACAACAATGCCCCCAGATAAGCGACCTTTAAGAGAGGTCAAGATAGACACAGGACTTATACTTTAATTCTATAAATCTTTTACCCAGAAAAACGGACTTCACCCTTACCAGAAAATTCTTTACAATTGTCTAGAAAATTTTACTGTCTGAAAAAAAGCGGATACCCCGGAAACACTGAAAACATAATAAACTGACTAACTTTCATGACTACTTCCGTAATGAGACTTCTTGCTGATATACCCCCTTTCTTAGGACTTAGAATTTGACTGGGCTAGGAAGAGAGAAAAATGACTTGTTGAGTTTTAAACGCTTAAACTCCCAGCGTTTGTATTCCGAATAAGTTACCCTATTTTAGATTTAATAAGAGAAATCCCTTGTGGTAGGTGGCCTATTAACACGTATCGAGATTCATCTAAGATAAAGTGTACTTTTGTTCATTTCAAAATTTGACTTAAGTTTTTTTTACTATATAAACATCTTGTTCAAAGCGCTTTACAAAAAAAATAGAGCGCCTAGATCCCCGCGGATAAAGAGTACCGTGCACACAATCCCTTAACTCTGGAATAACAAAAAGACTAATCAAAGAAGGAAAACTGAATCTTATAGGTACTATTTTCTGAGTTACTACTATAAGGAAGCTCCTTAGATAGCCGCCGCTTACTTTATTATTAGGCAGCTATCTCTTACATTTAATCCTGTCTACTATAATACAAATAAATAGAAAACGAAATGCCTTAAGCTTTTTTTGGGCTAGCTTAGGCTGTTATATCGCAGCATCCTATAATAATCTAGAATTTAAAAAAAGAAAGAACTCCACCCTTTTCTTTTGTTTTTGTACTGGGGTTTCTCGTGGATTAACCTAGACTACTTTTATAAAGAAAGAATAAGGGCAGGTACTGGGTTGTTTAGAAAGCATTATATTCCAACAAAGGTTTGTCTATTTATTTTATAGACTAAAAACATAATAAATAGGTAGGGACGAGGTCAAGTACTTTTTAGTGATAGCTCAAGGAATAGCCTTGGTGTATAAAGTCATTTGTGTTAGACAGTCGAACGAGAGGTCTAGTGCAGCTTTTGAAGCTGGCATATTTTTCTCCCGGGTTTGCTTACTTTGTTATAAGGTTTTAGTGAGTTTTTGACACATTAATCAAGTGGAAGTTAGATTGTTTATGCTTTTAAGAATTTAGGAGTTTGTTCTAGTTTTTGAATTTTGTAAAATCGCATTGTATTAGATACGCCGCCCCGCAAAATAAACACTTCTTTTAGGAAACCCATAACAATAACAAAGACATTAAGAACTTTAATCTTATAAATGGGAATGCTGGATCAGTAGTAACTATTAGGGCTTCTTCCATTTAACTAAAGTCAATTCGGAGTAGATATCTTAGCCGTTATACATAACTTAATCCGAATTCTATAAGCAAAACTTTTGAAGGGGCTAGATAGGGAATTACCTTTGTCGAAATAAAAAACGCCTTAGAAACTAGAGAGCCTCCGACAAGTCAGTGAGAATACTTTTTTCGCTTAGCAATATCGGTAAGTAAAGGTAAAGTCCCAAGTATAATACATCCCTCGTGAATAAGTGCATATCATTAATAAAAAGTTATAAAAGGATTCTTTTTAATTAAGCAGTCACATATAGTACAGGAGTATAGTAGCATAAGGCTAGGGGATCCCTTTTTCAAATTAACGGATTCTCTAGTAATCTCTACGGTCAATAACAAGTGTACCCCTACTCCCCCCTTTTATGAAATCCAGCTTCCCTAAGCTTTTAGTCCTAATCTTATAGACCTCTATACAGGAATTTCTACTTCCAATAGTAACATGTAAAAGTAGCAGGCTTATATAACTGTACCACTTAACAAGCTCAAGAGGACTGCCAAGAAATCCATCTTAATAACACCGAGTTTTCGAGATTTATGGATTAATTAAAGGAAATTTACAAAAAAAAAATTGAAGAGATATAAATAAGGTCATCCACATAGTATAGTCTCAAAACTTTTAAATTAATTCCTTATTAAAAAAAAGATTCGAGGAATATCTCTTGTTCTTTTATCATATAAAGCCACTCACTTTTTTATACACTTCGTGCACGCTTCTATTATGGTTTTATCTCAGCTGTAGTAACCTGATGTAGATAGCTAGTTATTCTGGCCTGGAATACTTCAGGAGTTTAGCGTATGCTAGCCCCACGCTTTTAAGGCTTAAGTAAAATAAAAGAAGCATACGAAAGGTTAATCTCTGTAGTAGAGATTCCAGTGTATACTCTTATAACTTCTTAGTTAATAGTAATAAAAGCTAAAAAAAAAGCTCGAAACGGATAGTCGTAGTAAACGACGTGTATATAGGGTATGCTATTGTGTCCTCAAAACGAAAATAGATGCTAACAAAAGAATGCTTCGAGAAGGAATGAATACCTTAAATTACTCAGACAAAAGACTCCCTAGTAATCTCAATAAGGCCCTTTTCCTTAGGATTAGCCAACATAATCTAGTCTTACCCTTGACAAAGCAGACTAGATTGCCCTTGCTTGGTAGGACAACCCCCGCTCTTTCATGGGACAAATGACGAGGATCGAACCTGCGTATGATAGATTCACAATCTCCCGCTTTAACCACTTAGTTACATCCGTGCTTAGAAAATTAGAAATATCCATGAAAAGTGAATAAACGTTCATAAGAAAAACTCTTCTTTTTATACATAAGCAATTGAGAATAAGAGAATAACACTAGAATTCAAAAAGCATAGTAATAGTATAGCCTATAAAAAAAGAAAAGGAAAAGGGGTAAAGAGAGTTCACCAAATGGGGGCAAAAATCCTTAAGGGGATAACCCTTAGTAAATAAATTAGTTAATAAGGAACCTACATCAGGGTAATGCTTAAAGGAAACGGTTCCGAACCGAATGCTTAGGTAACAGGGTTTGAACCGACGACATTCACAACTCAAAGTTTTATCCAATATTGAACTCTATCTGCAAAAGCGCTCTGTTTTATTTATGTGGCACCCAAGGTTTCTCTTTTTATCTAAAATTTTTTTATACAGTAGTATAACGGAAACCCAAAACTTAAAAGCATCCACTTGTAAAATAAAAGACTTTGTTTGAACAAATTTCAGAGTTACACTTACTAGGAATAAACCCTTTTGAATTAATTTGTGTCAGCAATCACGAAAGGAAAGGCTTGGAAAACTATTAACTTAAGTAATTATATTTCAAATAAATTCTACAAATTTCTTACATCATAACTAAAAATCACTGGATTTTAACCAATGAGAGGGAGACCTTCATAACCTAAAAACTGACAAAGCTCCGTGGTAGGTTTCCAATCTTATATATTCTATATAACCTAACCACTTTTTAGTATCCCTCTGGCTAGGAAAGAGGGCTTTTCCTATAAACAATTTAGAGCCATTTCTATATCAAATAAGGCAATCATAGCATTTGAGTCTGTTTGGGCTTTACACTAAGGAATCTCCTAATTGAGTTAAAGTAAAGCTATACTTCCTACTTTTGTCTACGCGTCATTAGAATGAATAACTTCATTTTGGGGCCGTTGGGCTATATCTTAGTACGACTTAAGACTCGATTTTGATTTTGTTGAAGGTAAGACAAAGCTTCCGTGTTCTGATTGGTAGAGCGTTAGAAGATTTACCTGCAGGCCGTGGGTTCAAATGCTCCAGAGCGCGATTAACTTCCTCGTATATTTTCAATTTAAGGTATGCATTTCTTTCTTATTAACAAACCTGGGATAATAAATAAAAAAGTATAAAAGAACGTGTCCACTAGGGTTAGGGTTCTTTTAATCTTAGGTATCTAGCCTGAGCTATATATAGAGTAAAAAGGACTTACTCTTGTACTTGAAAGTACCCCCTCCTTTTTCTAATTCCTGACTAGCATTTGCTTAACTTCTAATAAAATTGATCACTAAGAGTCCAACAATTGAATTTTATTTCCTAAGTGTGCTCTCTTACCAGTAATATTCTATTAAAACCTAGAAATGGAAAATCCTATATAATCCGGAAATCCACGTAAATTAAATAATAAGGCCCCCTATTTAGAAATGGTAATAACAAAAGTCTAATAAAGAGTCTTGTATAAAATAAAACTAAGTGATTTGACATCCTTAGGCGTCAACTAATATTAAAAAAATCAGGGCCATTTTGACTTTTAGAAGTCAAAGAAATACCGAAGAATTCTAGTCAGGTGTACTTCTTCTTCAACATGATTAAGTAGGGTGTATATACAAGTCGTGAACCAACCCTTGTTTGCGTATTTTTATGGAATCACTTAAAGAAAGAAGATCTTTATTTCTCAGTGATTTAGCTAAATAATTACATCTTTTTGTTTTTAGGCAGGGTCTCAGGGTAGAGTACATACATGGTAAACTTGTGAGGCTAATGATCTCAAAACCAGGTTCAAGTTCCGAAACTTCTGGCAAACTAAAACTTTTAATAGCTAGCTTATTCTATTTGTGTAGTCCTATAAATCCCATACCCCTATCTATAGAATTTAATTAACTGCAATAATAAAAACCTCTGTTTTCTTTCTAAAATAAATGAGACCCCGTGGACTTTTTAGCAACCACAGAATTTGATATTAGCCTTGAGTTTTAAGTTTGTAAGGCAGTGATGCTATAGCATAGCTAGGAACATAGGGATTTCCTGTTAGAGTTTTTCTTGCTCAATATGCCAACCGTCGAAAAAGGGTTTGAGTATAAGACTTTACCATTATAGTTAGGAACACAAAACAAAGTCATTCAAATTGCTAGTGACCGGGGATGCGCTTCATGAAGTATACCCGTAGGAATGGAATAGCGAGATAGATTATTCCGTAGTTGTGATAGGAAGGGAAGCATCTCTCTCCAATCCCCAAGACAAGGTGTTTGTCAAAAAGTATCCGACTTGGTTAAGCGAGTAAGTCACTCCTTCCTTTTAAAGTGAAACTGATTCTCTATTATAACTAGTACAACTAAAATACAAGAAGAGAGAGTACCCATGAGAATCCCCTATTGTTAGCGCCTAACTAATCCTCTAGTAAAAAGTTCACCAGGAATTTAAGTCGAAGAATAGTATAGTTAATTACTGGATTAGCATGAATTAAACAAATAAGGGGGCAGAGATAGCCACAGACGACCAGAAGCGGATGCTTGTTAGGCACCTGCTGCTGTATAACGGGAGTCCCATCCCTCCCTGTTTGCTCGTAATCAAACGCTATTGTGAGTTCCAAACGGGGCTATAATATGCTGTGAATTTTATATAATTTCAATTTCAAGTCATTACCGGTTTTTGTAGATTCGCAATTTTCTTGGAACATTTTACTTACCATTTTAGTAGTGGACACTAGTTCCCATGCTATGAGCTTATCAAAGTTAGAATATAGGTTGGTATAGAACTTTTCTTTTTAGGGTATTTTACTAGCTTAGTAGAAGCGTGTTAAGTGGAAACGCGTTTGTTACAATTTTTGATTTATCCGCTATATGCACGCGAATGTAGCCAGCATGTCAGCGTAGTCATGCCCTTTAGCTATACGTTGGACGAGGGCTAACAGTACTTTCTATTGATCTGTGGTATGTTTTCTTTAAGTCAGTATAAATGAGCTTGAAACACTAGCCACATAAAAAGCCAATTATCAGAAGTCCTCTCTTCAAGAATCCTACTATCCCTTTCTTTGTAATCCGAATTTTAGAATTGAATCCATAGAATATCACAATCATTCTATTTCTTGCCTTGCGATATCCGTGGAATAGTTTGAGTGAAGCTAATATCTTTTTTTTATAAACATTAAGGGAGCAAGGTATATAGCAGATTAGCTGAAGATAAGTAAGACATGGAAACTTCTTTGATAAAAAATGAATTACAACGCTTACCTGTCCTTATTTAAAGGAGACAAAGGAGTCAAGTTAATCAGTATGCAAACACCCGTATGGGACTCTCAGACTGGGCCCCGGCACCCTTTGTTCTAAGACTATCCTATTAAAAAAAACTATTATAACTGAAGTGGTTTAAGGTCTGCCTACCGCTTCAAATAAAAAGGGGAGTGATTCGTAAGAAGAAGACCGCATTAGTTGTACACCTCTACGGGGTACCTAATTCAAAAAACAAGTATAGGCGCCAAGTATTAAGAAAAGACTTAAGCTGGGGTTAGGCGCAGGTATGAGCCTATAAACGCAAGTGCAACTAATGCCAGTAAAACAGAGATGAAAAAGATTTAGAGACACTGGTTGGTATTAGGGATATGTAAAAACTAAAGGATTTACTAATAGCATGTTATTTGAAATTAGTGTACTTTGGACCGCAGGAGCCGACTAGATCCGTGTTAAAACTATGCAACTCCTGCTCTGTCGTTTTTTGAAATGGGATCCTTTTTTAGAGGGAAAGCATTTGTTGTTTCTTACTTGAAAGAGTTTCTATTTTAAAGGGTTTTAGTAGGGGAGTAGTTTCCTCAGGATTAAATTAAGAATGCGTAAGAGTTTTCAGGTCAGGAGCCTTTTGTATATTTTGAAGCGGGTTCTCTTTTTAAAGTAAAGGGGGGACTTTCAAAGTTTTCTTTTAGGGTGCTTGGTAGACCTCAAGACTATAAAAATTCCAGTTCTTAGCTCTATAACTTGAAATGGGGTGGAAGTTTCCTTTAGAGAGGGGTTTCTCTTATTGCAGTTCGTTCCTGTATTTTGGTTAAAGGCAGTTAAGGAATAAAAGACAATAGAGTAGAGATTCTTTTCCAAGTACAAGTTTTTAGAGGCTAATGCGGGGGTTCTAAAAGAGGAGACCTGTGTCTTGATTGTATTCCTAAATTTAGGTATCGCGTAGGCTAGGGTTTTTGGCATCTGATCAATTTACAGCTACGAACCCCTTTTCAATTGTAAGGGGATAAGCCCGGTTAAAAAAAGCAGTTAACTGGTTGAAGCAGGGACACAGAAGTTCAAGTAGAGTCATTCAGTCATAAAAAGTCTCGAATCCTTTATTTAATAGGGTATAGAGTTAGGAAATTTAGGTTGTAGCTTTTCCAGAGACCTTCCTTAGCCAAGTACTATAAACTTAACCCTTTATTTTATGGCTTTCTTTTCATCTTCGTAAACTAACCCAATTGCACTTAATGCTTAATCTTGGGATATTGGGGCTGCTTTAAGGAAAGGAGTCTTTTGCTGAATCTATTTTGAGTTGCTATAGTTCAGAGAGGAAACTACCTATTTAATTTAAGGTTAAAAAAAAGATATATAGTTTACCCTTATCCTAGTATCCTAATTACTTTAGCGGAGAGTTAGAATTCTTTAAATTTATAAAGAGGTATAGAAAGGTGTGGTATAAAAAAAAGCCATAAACATTTTTTGATACCTTCTTTTGGATATCTTGGAATTACAAAACTGATATTACGAGAACAAGGTTTTAGGAGTACAGATTGTAACTGAAACAATAAACCCTTGCGGAGCTTAAGCTCTGAACCCACCGTAACCCGCTCAGTATAGTTATAATGAAATTTAGGATTAAAAATGCGACCCCCCTTTACTATCCCGGAGTTCTTTCTCTAAAGAAATTCTATAGATAGAGACACGTGTCTTGTATTTGTAATTAACTTTTACAGTTTCTCTGTGTATCTCTTAAAAACTGTTCAAAGATTAAGCTTTTCCTATAATCATAACGCGAAAGATTTTGTTTACTTAGTGCTTTACTTAAACTTAAATACGGGGGCGGTTAGGTAAAACTCAGAAATGTTCCCTTATTTAGGTCTTTTTTGTATACCCCCAAATGGGTTCACTTTTCAGTTGTTATATTCCTTAGTATGCTTCTGACAAGGGGCATTACGAAGTTGTAAGAAAAACTAATATATATATATA
>JAYMTJ010000081.1:0-41987 GCA_036897525.1 Pelargonium x hortorum
GTAAACCCAAACAAACACTTAGAACTCTAAAGAGACATATCTCGTCCGATTTCACTTTATTGAAACTGGTGGCTTTTTCAATCAAAGTGCATCTTTCAGAAGAGTTTGATACAATTTTCTTACTTTTGCTATATGCTAGACTCCCACTTTGTCTATTTCATACACTTTAACCAGAACAAATCAATTTAGAACCCAGAGCAGAGGTCTAATCCCACAAAACTTATCGGAGGTCGGGTCAAACTAGCAAACCCATCTACTTACTTTCCAGAATCTACTCTTTAGAATTCCCCTTCTTGTTAAGCCGGGTAACCTCGAAAAGGAGTACTAGACCCAGAAAGAGCCGATAAGAAAAAGCCCTTTGACTCTACTGCATAGCTTATAGAATTGGGAGCCGAGGAAGATACAACAAAACCCAGAAGAAAGCCGCGCTAAACCCTTGTTTATAGGTCAGACTAGGAAACCAGCCTACTTTCTTTGACATTACTCATCAATTCCCGCACCTCTTGCTATCTATTCAACTTCGAGGCTAGCCATAGACTCTGTAACTACGTCCCTCTTTTCAAGAGCTTCACTATCCATAACCAAAACTTTCTTAGGATTGACCCTTCTGCAGCCCCCTTGATACCCCTACTAGACTTCACTTCGCTTTAGGATATCCAACTTTCCTTGGTAAATAACGGCACAAAGAAAGCAGGATAATCCAGGAATCTGTTACATAACACTTTCTTTCAAAGAATTGACTTTCTTGCTCACAATCCCAGCTCACTCTCTACTTCCTTGTCTTTTTCTTAGATCTAGTTGGTAGGGAAGAGAGTCTAATAGTATACAATTAGAAGACCTGAGAAACAGACTGTAGATCTATAGATAGAACATGAGAAACTTGAGATAGGTAGGAAGATGAATAGGTGCGAAGCCCTTCTCATCCAACCAATTCCTATCGTCCAAGAGAGCAAGAGTCAGAGAGACCCGAGAAGCATACAAGAGATAGAGTCAAACAAGAGAAAGCTGGATGCTGAATAGGGTTGCCCAGGCCCTTGATCAGCCAAGCAAGAAAGGAGGATTTTCACTGCGCTAAAGCTAAACGGAAAGAGGAAGCTAGAGAGGAAATAGCTACATAGATACGAGTCATAGGAAACTGAAATCAGAGTCAGGAAGAAAGCTGCTAATGCTAAACGAGAGAGTGCTGAATAGAACCAATTTCTATCCATCCAAGAAACCCAGAGTGCGTGAAAGACTCGAAAGAGAGAGAGAACCGAGATAGGAGTCTAAGAAACTAGAAAGAGAGTGATTAGCTAGATAGAAACAGGAGAAACTGAAAGAAAGCGAGAGAAGATGCTGCTGAACGTGAAAGGGAGAAGACAGGACTCAAACCTAATCTAGATGCCATTCATTCTGCGCGATCAGATGCTTTCACTCAGCCACAGAAGTTGAACCCACCACCATTCCTTCAGCACACTCACGTTCTAACCTCGCATCTCACTAAGTGACTCTTAGCCTACCAAACCAGAGCCAGAGATAGAGTCTTAGTAATTAGAGTTCTATTTCTCTTATCTAAGTGATTAAGAATAGGTATCACAGATCCGTGTGTCCTGAACAATAGAATAAGAAAAGCCACTGCACTAAAGGATTGGCCTAATAAATAAGAGGAAACCTTGCTTACTCTATAACATAACTCTCTTTTAAAGGAGTATCAAGCATACGACTATGACTTACCGCTATCTGAATCTCAAGAAAACAAACTAATACAGGACTCCTACGTAACAAAAGGATCCCTTTAAACAGAAACCTTTCCTTTGCAAGACCCAGGACTTTGGAAACTTCTATCTCAGTCTAGAGATCTAAACCCCAAAAAGTGGAATTGATCCGCTTTTATCTATAGTTTAGAGGCCTTAGGCTTTATAATGACTCCTTTCTCGTTCGATTTACAATATATATCTGCAATCTTTATTTGTATAAGTAAAGGCTACTAACCTACCGAAGTCCAATAAGTGAAGTAAAAAGGCCCTGTACTAAATTCTTTTCTATCTTTCTTTCCCAGATTCCTGCTTAAATAGAGCATGCCCGATAGAAAACTCCCCTTATAACCTTAGAAAAGCCCTTCCAATTATAGAAAACTTCCTAAGGACAAAACACTGTCACTTGTCAAACTTGACTCGGATTAAGAAAAGACACTAGACTTTTCCCTGCCTTTATCAAAACCCGGTTAGCCGACTGACTTATAAATGGAAATGGATTGTATCCGCCCTATCAAATGTGGTAGAACCTCTCAAACAACCTGCCCGGACCTCCAGTCTTACTTATATAATATAAAAAGGAGTCGTTTCTCTAAATCTTTTTAGAAGCTCTTAATCAGATTGACTCTCAAACCCCCTTGAATCAGAATAGCTACGGAATAAAAGAGGTCTCATTCACACTTCTAATCTAAGACTAAGAAACCCATAGGTCTCTCTCCTAGTTTGAGTTATCAAAGGACTTTAGCAGAGACATACTAAGTTTCTCGCTTTTGCTATCCTGAAAATTGCCTTAATGAACCCCTTAACAATGAATCAAACTTTTGAATTCTAACTTGTTCTTTCTCGCTTAAAGAAACCCAGGACTTCCCAGTCAAAGCTAATAAACCAGGTTATGGATGAAATAAGATAGTGCTAACTAAAGCTTCTCTTTATCGAAAGACTACACTTAACATACAACCTTGACTGTCCGAATATCCGGAAACCTATAAATAGCAACTCCTTCTCTGGGACTTTCCCGTTAAATCTGATAGGTAAGACAGATTCATTCAAAAAAACCTAAGTTTTATACCTAGAATCTCAAGTGTTTATTCGAACTTTTTAGCATCTGAATTTCTTACTTTCTTGAGAATAGATCCAGTTTGCATTCGGTAAATCATAGGTACGAAGCCTGAAATTGGAATACACCCCGACTTTTAAAAGAAAAGACCTGTCCGACGAATCCCTATCTGTAAACTAACTATACCTTCTCTTTTCTTTTTCGGGAATTGGGCTGACTTTAGCTTCTCACTTCAACAAGGCCCTCCTTGAGTCTCAATACCTTTCTATTTCACTCCATTTGAATTTAGAGCCTTTGACTCACTTGAAATGCTTAGTAAACCAATCCCCTTTGCCTTTGAAAAAAAATTCTACCCTAACTGGGAAGCGGGGTAGAAAACTACTGACTTGAATGGAAAGGATTTAAAAAGCTAATAATTCAAATTTTAGATGAAATCAAATCCTGCTTAAGTTTCTATCTACGGTGCTAGAGTTCTGGTATCAAGTAGCCTGTATTTAGCATCAGTTTTGACTATGGTTTTTAGAGTTTAGATTCCCCTAAAATAGAGAGAATATTTTGTTAGTTAGGTTAGCTAGACCCAGAGTAGGCAAAAACCCGTACTCAAATGTAAGAAATCCAAAATATGAAGCAAGTGAATCGAAAAACCCCTACCCACATACAAAAAAGGCCTGTCTGGTGAATCCCTAGGACACCACTGCAATAAAAGGAAACTTCTCTTTAAACTAAGAAAAAGGGCAGACTAAGTTTAGCTTCACTCAATAACACATAGGGAAACCCTTTACCTCAATGAAATAAAATAGAGAGAGCAAGTGCTTCTTTTTCAAAGACTGACTGCCCTGTCAAAGCTAAGAAAATAGGAAGACAGAGGAAAGAAAACAATGCTAAGGAAAGTTTCTATCTAGAATCTCCGTTAAGTTAGGGTACCCTTTTAATTAAGATTTTACCTATTTGTTTGACCTGTTTAGTCTTAAATTGGAATTTATCATTTTGCTTACTTTTAGTTAGTAAGATTTAGACCTACTTTTCGCTTTTTTAATACGGGAAATCTATTTACTTTACTTTCTTTACTTTCCAAATTAGACTTTCTAAGAAAACCCCTGACTTTTGACTTTAGTTGCAACCAGAACTTTCTCGGATATAAACCCAAACCTCTTATAGCCTCTTTGATCCCAGAAATCTTTATCTAACCTCAGTTATTCCGGCTATTCTGTATAACTTCGCTCGCAATATTTACTGTAAACAGGTTACTTTCTTTGAAACTCTATACTCTCAAACAAGGGCTTTCATTATCTAGGACTTAGAAACCCTTATAACCCATAAAACTTCTTCCTTTGTGACTTGGATTTCTCCCCGTCTTACTTAACAAAACAAAAACCTACATAAAATCAGTATCCCCGAATTCTACGTATCATTAAGAGCTTTTACCTTGGTTCCCCAACCCTGCTAAAGTGAAAGCTCTTTTTTACTGGATAACCTCGGAAACATTGTGGACCCGACTACTAGAAAACCTAAGCCCTATTTCAGTCTTTTGAAACCTCTCCTCACTCTAATTCTTGAGCTACCTCTTTCAGATTTTGAATAGCCCTCTTATCTTAGCCACACCCTACTTGCGTATTTACTTGTTACTTGGCTTTAGTTTTTTACAGGACTGAAAAAGGTTCTATACCATACTTTACTTTCTGATGCCTACCACAATAAAAGTCAACTTGCCTTGTCATACCCTTACTTTACAACTAGACTCCGGATCTGAAACCAGGAAACAGAGAATGAACTTACTTAGCTCTTTATCTCCTCCGATTAGATTACTGCAAAAGAAAGAGTGTTCCTACCTCTACCTTCAAACTCTTAGGCTTTCCTTATTCATTACTAAAGGGCTACTTGCCTTAGAACTCAACTTGTACTTGTATTCTTTAGCGTAGTCTGCGCACCCCTATCTTTATCATAACTATCCCCTTTAGTCTTAATTAGATCCCTTCTTTTTTATAGGGTTTTCCTTATGGTAAAGGCAGATACTGGAACTCAGGGCATTTCCTCAAAACCTTAAAAACTAGCATATAATTTTGACCTTGAAAAAAGAGGCGCCTAAGAATTGACTTAAGAATCAGGAATCCCTGATTAGGAAAATTATAGATGAAAAGAACAAAGTTACCCTCTTACTTGCTCCTAAATAACTTTATAAAGGGTTACTTTAGAACCGCCGCAAAAAGAGGGTTTGAAATCACTTAAATATTAAGAAAGAGAAAGAATTCCTTATCTTCTGATTGATATGCCTTTCTCCTTATGAATGGTAACAAGAATACCTAAATTGACAAGACAAGTAAAGCGTAAGACTTTGAAAGCTTTGATGTTTTCTAAATTCTTGATCCGGTAGAGCGGTTGTCCATTGGATCGTAAAGCGAGAGTTCAAATCCCACAGAATATGTACTCCCAAAAAAGTGGATTCGTAAATGCTATGGTACTCTATTCATTTATAGGCCTAAACTTTGCTACTTATTAATAGTCAAATTCAACGCAAATACTTACGAGTTTAAGTTCCTTTCATTTGGCAATACAACCTGAATCTCTTGCTTCGATTGGCCAGGTCGGAAAAAGAAACTGGAAGCAGAACTTTTAGTGAGAAAAGCATTTTCTAATTCAAAAGGATAGACTATGTACAGTAGTAAAATGCTGAGTCAGCTCGAACCCGCGTACACAACCTCAATTTAGGAATGTCGTAATTTTTTCTTTGTAATAAGTAATGTACACCTTAAGCCACCTACTAAAAAGCTTTGAGAGTACTCGTTAAAAATGAAGGTCAGACTGAAAGTCAAGTTCTTCTATATAAATAAGTGATTTTTTGACTTTGAAACTCCGCCGGCTTCACCTAAATAAACTAAAAAAGTCTTAGAACTCGTCCTGTTGCTAACCAAAGGGTTCTACTATAAAGAATGCCGCAGGCGTGTAAGTAGTAGAGTAGTCTGAGCCGCCAAAAGAAGCCCAGAAATTTCATACAAAAAGCAAAAAGTAAGGAGTAATCCTCTTTAACTGTATATAGCCTCTCCCCTTTTATAGCTAAGTGCACTACACTAAGCCAGACTTCTATAAGCGAGTTTTTTATGGGTCAAGGGTTTGAGCCCTAACCAGATTTCTGTACTAATAAAAAACGGATTTCTTTCTTTAGTAAATCCTACTTCATATATAGTTTATATAGTGAAATTCCCTTCAATGATGGGCTGACGAGACCGCTTTCTCTCGATTTAAGGATAATACTAACTAAAAGGAAGTTTAGGCGAATTTTTTATTTTATAATAGCGGAATTCGAACCCGTGGTATTTTATAATTTAGAGTATGCTGCTTTAATCCGGGACTTGAAGATAAAGCTTAACACCTCACTGATATAATTTAGTATCCCAGCAAAAAGGGACCTAAGGAAAAAAGAAGGGTCAAATTGACATTTATGGAATCCCTTGATAAAAACTATCTCAGCAAAAGTGGTTAGCGGCAATCATAAAAGTCAAGTTATCAGAAGCTCTTTTATGGTACATACCCAAGGATGTTCAAGTTTATTTATAATGAGAAATAGAATCAGGATACTGCTAAGGTGTATACATCTGTTTAAAAACCCGGTAGCCTTTTATCAGACTAAGCCTGGATTTATGTCTTTTGAATACTGCTTTCACGGAATAAAGAAGGAGTGATACTACCAACTCTTTTTCTTTTCCGGAACAAGTAGCTATAGGAACTAGATTTGACTTAGAGGGTGTCCATAGTCCATAGACAAATTTCCTATCCTAGATATATTTTAAGTATACTTAAATAAACCTAATTTCAAATTTATATTATGTTAATTAAGAAATGTTTCATATGATAAAGAAAGAGTACCTCTGAGTATATTCTTTAGTGAGTCTTCGGGACTTTAACCTTTTTTCTTCTGTATTAAATCCGCTGTGACTTATTTATACTGAAAGAGAAAATCGGCTGAACTAACTACTCAAAAAAGGTGAGTCACAAGTCATTACCATAGTGTTTTTACTTTGAACAAAATCGAAAGAAGATTAAGGGAAAAGTCTCTATACTCTATAAACGAAACCAGATACCAGATAAAGAGTCAAAGTTGGTATCCTTTGAATCCTTATTATGTAAAATGAAGTCAAGGTCTTTTAAAAAGTTCTTCTTTTTTGCCACGGGAAAAGCTCTTTTAATTAAAAGCAAAACGTTTGCCCTTATCCAGATCCAGAGAATCTTTTTTAGTAAATTGGAGTATTAGCTACAGAAGCTGGCACACTTTTTTAGTTTAGGAAGGAAGATGTACTCGCATACAACAAGTGCTTTAAAAGCTTTATCAAGTTTAAAAGTTATTTTATAATTCGTAACAAAAAAAGGAGTAGTACCAAACCTAGTCTGACCTTCATCTACCCCAAACCAAAGGGGGGTCCACTCTCCCTGAGTGTGTTGAGAAAAAGTACTTCAAGTATAGAAATTGGACCCGTTTTAAACCAACAGCATTTACTTTTGTTCTGCTTTATCTGAACTAGGAATGCTTTATAGATATTCCAAATTAGTTTAGAGATTCTTTGTATACATACAAATTCAATTTTAACCCAAATCCGTTTGTTTTGTAAAAAAAATGGGTTTACGCCATATTCAAACCTTTTTGGACAGAGTGGGTCAGGCTTTACTCTCGTAGGTTCCTTTTCTTGCCCCTGATAAAAAACCTAAAAGGGGGAAAACTTTTTTCTTTTTATGGGATAATTACTTGTTATATCGGGGCACACAGAAAAAACTAAACTACTCTTAACAGAAAACGTAATCCTAGAGATGTTTACTAGCTCTTAGTGTATTCAGGACAGTTGGGCGGTCGAGGCAAGAAAAGGGAGGCTTTAGTTAGAACTAGTAGCTTTTTTCTATCTAGTTGCTAGTAAATATACAAAATCAAGAATTCCGTATTTTTGTAATTTGTATATTGGAGTTCTCCAAAGAAGTTTGGAAGAAGGCCCCTGCGTAACAGGAGTTAAAAAAATGGACTTACAGAAACTCGTACAAAAGTTTTAAGAAAGGTTTCTAACTGGGATTGCTTGCCACTAAATGTTATAATAACTTTTCGGTAATTTAAAGCATAGGATCAAATTCATTTTAGAAGCCTTTTTAGTTCCGTCAGTCAGATAGCAGTGTGCTCTTATAGTAAATAAATAGCTCTATTCTGTCCAGTTTTCTTATATAAGATTTTTCACAAAGGAGTTTTTCTGTTAAGACAAGCCAAACCCCCCGCCATTTACTATTTATTGGCAGAGTACCTTACCTAGTTTCCTAACTGTCTAAGCAAATTTTTAGAATTTAGAGTTTCAAAAAGTTGCGTGAGAAGTCAGTAGCTTTTTAATGAATTTTAGTTATGCTCTATCTTCAGTCTCTATATAAAATGCTTATCTTTTCTTTACAGGTCAGTCCCACTTTATTAAACTAGAAATCTTGCTTGCAGAATTATGAATTATTGATGGATCTTTCTTCAAACTTCAAAAAAGTTATCAAAGGGACTCTTAGGGATACACCAGGTATTCTCAAAGATTTGACTTATTTGTTTGTTATTGGTTTCTAAAAAAAATCAAAGTATTTGAATTATTTAGCACAGCTACCCTACTGTAAATTAAGCGACCTATAGTATAGGAAACTAGGTCTTAATCTTTTTCAACTAAATTTCTGAAGCAGCATCCATCGATAACTTTCCTTTTTTTAACCGATTCCTATAGTGTACTCTTTCCCTAAGCAAAAACTTTATAATAGGAAGAACTCCACTGGCTGAAAATTATACATAGCCCTCTAAAATATCAAGGCAATTTGACTGCTCAGGCTTACCACGGGGCACTTCTTATATATATATATATATTCTTAGTTAGAAAGAGAATCGTCTAAAAAGACATCTATAATAGAGTTGTTCTTTTAGTATAGAGGTAAGAGCCCTGAGTTCCCAAAAGATGAAACTAAAACAAAGAAAAAGGCAACTCCTTAATAAAATTCTTTTATAAAAAGCTTCATAACACATAGAATTTTACTGCGATTCTGTAATTATAGTCAACTTGTTCCTCGATCAGTGATCAGTGAAAAAAGAACTTTGACTTTGAAATTCCTTTATCCTGTCTTACTTTTGAATCTACTTTCTATCTCAAAGCTCAAACTGAACCCCCGAAAGGTTAGGAAGACAAGATTCTGCTTTTCACTTACTTACAATAAGAGGAATGAGCCTACTTAGAAACTAGACTCTATAACTTACCAACGAAATCCCATAACTCATTTGCCCTAGAATCCGTTGACTTCAGCGGCTAAACTTCCCCTTGACTGGATTTCTTGCTCGAGTAAAAGATTGACCTTGGCTCGCATTTAACTTCAAAATCTTCTTTTTATACTTTATAAATAAGACTCAAAAAAATGCCTCTTTCTCTTTCTGCTTGGCTGTAACCCCACTCTGTCCGGTATAGAATAGAACCCGCCGATTAAGCCCTCCCTCTACCCGAAAGGATTCCTCCTAAATTACTTTACGAACCCCTCTTATCATTACCTAAAAACTTTCGAGCTTAAGGCCCCTTACACAGATTCGTAGAGCTAAAAGAAGCACTTTGACTTGTATACACCTACAGGACCCCTTTTCACCTTAATTAAGGCTTGTAACCCGGGAGGAATATCCGATACTGCAAACCCTTGTCAAAACCCTAGACTTCACTTTAGAAAAAGCAACTACTTTCAACGAAAGACTTTACTCCCGAACGAAAAGGATAATAAAAAAAGGGATACGTATTCGATAGAACAATGCTAAAGTTACTCTATAATGCCAATTCTTTATAGTTAGAGTACCGAAGTTTTATATATCTTTTTTTTACATATTTAGAGTCCGCACTTACTATGTCTTTATTGAATTGCTTTCCGAAACTTCTTACTCTTCTTAGTCATGCCTTACGGAGCTTACTAGATGGATCTGATTCCCCTTTATCGCCGGCTTTCCTAGTTCTAATACTTAGACTTCTTATAGGCCTTTCCATTTTCACTAGACCCTCTTTTAGTTTAGAATCCCCACACTCTACCAAGGAATTTAAATAATAAACCAGTCTCATACAGCACTCCCTTAGGGTATCCGCTTTCTAATTTATAAGTAGAAACTGAGAAAAAAGGCACCACACTCCTCAAATCTCCTATAATCTATCCTATCAAAACCAAAGCTAACCCACGAGCTCTATCTTAGGATAGGAGGTTTGATGATTGTACTAGCTTCTAATTTTAAAGTATGTACTAAGGTATGTAGGGAACTTTTGAAATATTAGATTAGAAGAAAGAGAACCGTTGCTCAGCCAAACTAACATACATAGGCAAGGAAGTTTTTCAAGCACGTCCGAAAAGAAACGAATTAAAGTCAATAGATATAGTTTTACAAAAGGCTTTAAATTGAAAAGTCCAAGAGTTTTCTTTTTTGTGAAAGTATTCTGCTAAAACCCTGTAGGGTAGGGTGCTCCTTTTTATTATTTTATTTTAATTAATAGTAGTGATAACCCCCTAACGAAGGCAGTATACTTTTATATTATATAGAACTTATTTATACCATTAACCCGGGTATACTCCGAATTACAAAAAAGGGCCTTAGGTGTATGTAATTCATAAAATAGGACCCTTTATTAAGTTCCGCATACACTGGGATCACTCTATTCGATATAAAGGTTACACTTTAGTGCGATTGAAAAGGGCCCTTTCATATAATAAATTTTAGTACCAAAACGAAGTTTAATTAATGAATTTATTTAGGCAAGCGGAGCTTCTTTCCTTACTAAGAGTCAGTGTAGGGGTAGGGTTTATTAAAGACTTTTTATTGGATTAGATATTCATAGCGATCCGTGTAAAAATTGCGGACAAAAAAGTAAGTCAAAGCGTAAGTCTTTTATATTTATTAGGTGTGATTAATAAAATGTTAAAGGGGTTACCGCCCAGGACAAGCAACTCTCGTTAATTTTGTACTTTGTAAAGCTAAAATCAATTGAAAGATATTGAAGCATTTAAACACTTTTTAGGGATCCCTCAAGCACTTCATTTTATTAGCATCTCTCGATCCAGTCCAACCAAGGAAATTTCGTTTAGGTTGGTATAATTCTGAATATATATATATAGTTAGTACTCCGGGCACTAGGGTAGGGAAAGGGGGGGCTTCCTGTTAATACATTTGTCTACAAACATTTTGTTAAAGAGTTTAGATATTGAGCTTCTACGTTTTGTTTGCGGAGTGAGTAAGATTACTTTGAATCGACTAGAATTTAGAAAGAAAGGACTCTCTTTTTATCTTGACTAGGGTTACTCATCTCCATAACGGATCCTATAAACACAAACCTACAAGCTTTTACGAATTCTGAAAGCCCCCTTTCTCACAGTATCTAAAGTAGTAATTTGCCTTGGCTAACTTCGTAACACTTTGTTCAATTTTGACTATGGTAAAAAGTCTCGAGCTTGTTTTGTAAATAGAATCAGTCTGTCATTCGAAGTAGTCGGCCCTTGTCAAATCAATAAAAAGGGCGCAAAAGAGGTCAAATAGTACACCTAACTTAGTATTGAAACAGCAGGTAATTTCAATTATAGGTACAAACTCGGGTACTATTCTTTTTCTTTCGGATTCTTTTTGAAACGAGCTTTGACAGGTAGGTCCTTGATTTGAGGAGTTATAGTCGGCGACTGTCTGTATATGTATGTAGGTTCCTCTGTTCCCAACTCTATAAGCTTTGAGTAGAGTGAGAGGCATTATAGGTATAAGTAGTTAAGGCACCACCCGGGTTTTTTTATTTGTTTAGGCTTAGTTATTAGTAGGAACTGGTAGAGAAACAGAGGGGCAGCCTCTTAAGGTAAGCAGGAATTCCTTTACTTTATTTAATGGGTAACTTTAAGGGTTTTTCCAGTTTAAACTTTACTGACTGGGATTGGCTGCTTTCTTGCCTTGCGGTCTATGAACTATCTAAAGAGAATCTAAATGGATACAAAAAAAGGACGCTAAACGGGTCAAATAGGTAAATTAAATAAAAAAAGGGAGCAAGTCTAAGGAGTCCGCTTGCGTATTCATAAAATAAGGAGGCTTAAGTCTTAGATATTTCCGGTTTTGAATCTTATATATAAAAAAGGTAAACCCTAATAAAGTAAGGAGTCTTTAACTTAACTAAATAGTACTGAAGAAAGGTGGGCTAAGCATAAATGCCTTTGTTTTGTAAGTTTCTGATTTCAGATTGTATAAAAGAACTGAAGTTAAAGTAAGCAGTCAAAGACTAACAAAGGCGAGGCTCATAGGAAACAGGGGAGAGTACAGGCACAGCTACAAAGACTTAGAAAGTTATAGTTATGAATTTTTTTTTATAGCTTTCGTTACCGAGTTTTGCAAGTTGATTCCCCAGGTTCTGGAAAGATATACAGGGTTTTTCCTCTCGTCTCTCGTAGGGTGGATGAGTTCCTAGTAGAGAAAGAAGCTTGTTTGTTGTGTAATTTGTAGTTTTACTATTATTTTATTTACATGGGAATGAAAAGCATGCTGGGCTTATGTTATATTGAATTCCTACGAGTCTAGTTAGCTATTTGGAAAACACTCTACTCAAACATTTCTCTGAGCGCTCCTCCGCAAGTAATACTGCTAAGGTTTACTACCTAATAGTTAACTCGAAAACGTGTAATATCAAGGGCTGGTTTTTACATACTGCAAAGCAGAAATCTGAGCCTTACTTACTTTAATTTCTCCTGAAAGAGCTCCAGCTAAACTGTAAGGAGTTCCTGTTTGCGGGGGCAGTAACACAGGGTAAAGGTCCTTTCTCTTAGTATAGTAGGATTCGGGGTAATTTAGACTGCGGAAATATTCTAAAAGTGCCTTTTCAATTTTGGTGAACATCAAGAGAACTTACCGAGCTCACATAGAGCAACTCAAAAACAGATAACAAGCTTCTAGGGAGTTAAATATAAAAAAGAGGTCGTCGTCCCATGCTATATAATAATGATAATAATATTCAACCCCTATTTCTTACAGGTACAGGAATAGGTTAGAAAAAACTCTAGTAGAGTACTTATTTAATTTATAAGAAAGATAAGGTGGGGGTAAACTTACTCTTAATTTAATTGGTTTGAGACGAAAATCTAAGGAAAATGTTTCCTCGAGAGTGTTTATCTAATAAATAATAGTTGTAGCCCGACACAGAATGATAATAGACCCCTGGTAAATCCAGAGTATGGGTGCCCCCGAGAAAATCGACTTAAAATCTGGTAAATACGCCTATATAAATAAGCAAAAAAGGGAACCAAAAAGAAATATTTATTGCTTCTAAAGTTAATCCTTATACTAGGAGGTATGCTGGGACTTTGCATTTTCTTGGTATTGGTAATTCACCATATAATAATAGGTTAAGCTCCTAATCGACTAATCTTTCTAAAAAAAAGTATTACTGAAATTATACAGAATCCTAACATAAGGATCTCATTTAAATAATAGTGTTTATGGTTTCGTAGTTGTTCGTCAAGTATTCGAAGAGTCCAAGCGCCTTTATATTTATAGGTTTACTCGTAGGTCCCTTTCTTTTTAGGTTCCTACTAAATTCTTCTTGTACTTAATTTGAGTGTCTGTAAAAGAAGCTCCTGGATATCTTTTTCGGCCCGAGCTCTTTAACCACAAGCTTAATCAGATCTCCCTGTCTAGTTTAGCTAAAATACCCTATATCATTTACTATATAACTTTACCTCTTGCCTTTAGTAGCTGCCTAAATTCCAATATTCTTTTCGAACCCAGTACCTGTCCAATTTCTAAGTTCTGCTCAAGATCTAAAGTAGGATTTGAACCTTGTACTGTCCTAAAAAAAAGAAGTAGAGATATACAACAATCTAAGTAACTCGCTTATACCATACATAATATGAATTGCTTCCAGGGGAGGCTTAGCGCTGATGAAGCTACCCTTTCTCGAGAATCTTTTACAGGCATACAAGCAACAAGATAATCCAGGTTTATGTACCACAAGGAATTGCGAATTGCTACGAAGAGTTAGTACAACCGGAAACATCTGTTAGGACAAGTTCGGGAACTCCATTTGTTTACAAAATAACCCAGGCCGTCATAGCAAATTCCCTAAAGCTCAACTTCGACAAAAGCTAATTGTGAACTCTTTCCTAAAATAGTTATAGTTACTTAATTATCCCGGAACTTCTAAAAAAGAATTCTGATTCCTAAAACAAATAGCAACCATTATCTATTATCCTCAGCTTGCTATACACAAAATGACACAATTATCGGAATGAGCACAAGAGACATGCTCTTGCCTTGCAAACCCAAAGAACTAATCGGTCTGTCATGATTAAGATCGGAATCAAGCTCTGAATATTTTTCAAGTAAAAGCTCCTATAGTTTCAGTTACTTCATTTTTATCAGGAACGAAGAATTATGAGTCTCTAAACAAAAAAGGAGTTAATAATATAGCTACAAGGGATCTGAATAGCAGCTTGGCCTAAACAACAAACCAGGATCCTGAGCCGGTTTGCCAATTCAGAGTGTAGAGTTCCTAAGAAATACAAGGAAATCTCAGAATACAAATAAGACCTTAGCCATCTAGACCATCTATATCGGTGGAATACAATCTAAGACTCTCCTTTGTTTGATCTAATTTCAACAAAAGCAATCTTTAAAAAAGCGGTTTTCCTTAGTCTTAGAGTAAAGCCGAGCCAAGGTAGATTCTTAAATTGTATATATTTTGTGGCCATTACCCAAGAAGCAAACTCTTTCTTTACTTTGTAAAGTTAAAAACTTAGAGAGCAGATAGAGGCTTTTTTCGCATCCTGCGGGATTTTGACTTCTTTTTATTTATCCACGTTTGTTTTGTCAGGAACTATCTAAACACCCCTCACCTAAATACTGAGAAAAAAACTAGTAGTATCTAAAATCAGTCTAGAAGAGGTCCTTTTACTAAGCGAAGTGTATTTGAGAACCTTTGGTATTTTTACAACAAAACTTTATTAAAAAATGAAAGCTATAAAAAAGGGGGAAATAGGAAGTGATAAGGAAGTCGTAGCTTAGGAGAGTATAATAAGAATCTTGTAGCTTGAACATGTGAGAGCTTTTTAATTTCTTTTAGTTGGGAGCGGAAACATTATCACTGCAACTTTGCACCATCGAGATATATCTAAACAAATTTACGTTTTAGTTTGGGAAATCAGAAGAATGCACCTGCATCTGCCTACTAAACAAGTCCAACCTAAATATACGAATACTTTTTTTACATGACCCACTTAGCAGGGTTACTTGAAATCCTTTTCTATAAAATACTACAAAAGAATTTGTCGTCTAGTTATTTTTGAGAAGTTGTTTATATAGCCATCCCATTACAGCACTCGGAAGTTCCTCGCATTAACCTAGCCTTTGTATAGGATATTCTTTGAGTTATACAAGATCCTATATTATTCAAGCGTAACGGACTCCTTTTAGATTAGCCACGTAGAGGAGAAGATTCCGCCGGATTGTCCAATACATACAGTATTCTAGAAATTTTCTATCCTCCACACGAATCAAGAGTTCATGATCACAGAATAAAAAGAAAGAATATTTCATTTAAATAGATCCGCAATATCTTGGTCCTATGTCATTCTTTTAACAACGAAATGAATGGAAGCCTTATTCTTTGAATTTGTTCTGCCTCATCTATCCAGTCATTAAGTTAGTAAACGTAGAGAAAGAACGGATTACTAGGTAGGAGGTTTTTTTGTTTCGAAGTACTAATACTAGGAGGGGTTCTTACGAGATATTTCATTAAAGGATAAGGATTCTACAGCGCCTTATAAAGTAAAATACAACACTTTTCTTTTTTAAGACACCCGGAAATGGGGCCCTGTCTTATTCTTATTAAGACAACGGTTTTTTGACTTTAAACGCAGGAAATCTTATGCAATTGAATTTCTAGTAATATAGGACTTTTCTTTTCACAAACTAACCTCTAAACGCAAGAGTAACTGATGGCAAATATACCTTTACGGGAGACTCTATATTGATTCCGAAAAGCAAAGTTATACAGTAGCTGAACTAATATCTGGATTACATAAAGGTTAGAAAAGTGCTTAGTATCTGCTCGAGTAGAAAGGATATCATATTCTAAAGGAAAACTAAGATAGAGACTCTTTGAATATTGAATCAAGGGTTACCTTATTAAAGAATATCCTGAAATACCTTGTCTAGGTGGGGGGGTTGCTGTCATCTGAGAAGGTAATATTATAACATAAGAGGGTTCACAAGAAATTTGTTCTAATGAAGTTACCTATATATAGGACTGAGTGAAGGTCTCTAATCTGGGTTACACCTGTATACATTACATAACTTAGATAAAAAGCAGGGACAGCTCCTAGAATTTAAAAGTAAAAGGTTGGGCTGATCAAGCTTTAGTTAGTTTTGCTATAGAGATAAAAGGGAACTCTGAATTTAATAAGAAATTCGGAAAGCCTGCGAAATTGGTAGGATACCGCGTATAAAAAGGTCGTATAGAAACTCTCGGTCAGTCAAAGTCTTCCTTTGGACAAGGGCTTGATACAAAGAGTTCTAGTCATACACCACAATTTATCAAACACAGCATACAAAAAACGGAAAGCTTTTTCTTAGGTTCCCGATCCAGTTGTTAAGAATTAATAAGTAACAAGGTAGGATTTCTATTGGGAGTTGGCCTCTAATAAAATAAGTTGGGAGTAAAGCTAAGAAAATGAAGTTAATTAAGAGTAAAAGTTTATTCACTAGAATCCCGGAATTCTTAAAGCCTTGCCTTGTAAACTGTAGCAATTGTTAGTGTTTTTATACTCCTTGACTATCCGAATTTATAATCTAAAAGAAAGAACAGAAGTAGGTTCCGGGGTTTGAACCCCACTCGGGTAATATTTCCTATTAAACCCTGTAAATTCAATTATTAGTTTATGAATGGGAACCGCAATAGCTTGAGAAGTCCTTAGTAAGAGTATGCCCTCTAGAGATTCTAAAGAAACCCTTATATGTAAATTGATGAGCAGTTTACTAATTCTTATTTGTCTTGTGCTTTTATTCACTATAGGAAACCCAGATGCTTCAATTTCATATTTGTACTTAAAAGTTCCATTATACTTTTTTTTTTCAAAATTCACAGGCTTGCAACAGCGAAGCACAAAATACAAACCCTTTTGTAAGTCCTATATAACTAAGCTTTCTCGGCTTATTTCTCGAGTTATAGTTGTCTTATAAGAATTCTTTCTTAACTTCCGAGTATATTTGATCCACTCACTTATCTCGGTAAAGAGTTATATACGAGGAAAATATTCTATATATATATAACTTGACTCTTGTTGTTCTTAATTTTTGTTAGGAATTCCGAGTTACTGTCTTTGGAATATTTTCCAAAAAATGTTAATCCATGTTATTAGCTTTCCATTTCTTAGTATTTCCTCGGTATGCTGCAAAAAAAATGACTCAAGGTATACATACCTAAAAAGCTACTTTGTAGTAAGACACAAATTGATTATGAATACTACAGTTTAAGAAATTAAAGAAACTTTCCCCCATTATATTCATTCATTATATTATTTGCTAGAAAACAAGTATAACTCCTTGCCAAACCGGAAAGGGGACCCTTTCCTTTGGTTAGTACAAACTAATTGCGGAGTATCATAGGTACCCGGTCTATATAGAATTCTGCATAATATAACTTCTACTTGGCTTCTAGCTAAATATATGCTTATTTTTCCGTAGACTTTTTTGGAACCCTAATAATCAAGTACGGTTTTATCTCTATATAACACACTACGTTAGGGTCATAGTGGAAATAAATAAAAAACAGAAGCGAATCCGCTGGTTAAGGTAAGGGTAGAAATGGGAGAAGGCGAAATCAAAAAACCGGGGAAGTTTATATATAAATAACAGTTCTTAAGCTAATCTTATTATTAGGGGGGAATTTGATAACCAAAGAGGTTCTTTTTTATTTATTTTATTGGAATATTTGTCTAAACCGGGGTATAAAGACAGGGAATTGGAGTGTTTAGGTTCAGTATATTTCCGGTTTTGAGGTCTATTAAATTAATAGGGGGTTCTTTTCCTCATAGAAGTTACTGCTTAATTAGAAAGGTAATTAAGAAAAGCCGTAGATATCTTTCTCAGTCTTAGTAAGTTCCTGAAATGTAAAAAGTAAGAGCTCTGTAGATCCCGAGGTCGAAATTGTTACGTTAAAGTCCTTTGGCGGAGTCCTTATTCACTGATCAGGGAAATTGGTTGTGCTTTTACTGAATGTTAAGGCTAGTTAAGTAGTAAGATAGAGAAGAATAGAGCTTCTAAAGTAAAGAAGGAGGCCATCTAAAACAATAAAGTTCCCGGCTTATGTTGCTAGTGTCTTTCCTGCCCTTCTAAGTAGGGGAACTTTCTCTAAAAGAGTATACTACGGGACTTGAACTCATGTGTATTTCGTGTATTCTGTAGCTACCCGTCTAAAAGGACTCCCATTTTAGTAAGGGAAGTCACAAGGCAAGGTTTATCTTGGCTGAAAACTAAGTGAACAGGAAGGCTTTAGCTTAGAAGGTAATTCTTAATGAAATGAATAGGGTAAAGTAATAAGGGAGGTTTTTTCCTCGATAAAGAAAGTCTAAGGACAATCTTTTTAATTTAAACTGAAGGCCCTTTTTATGGGTCTAATTACTCTATTTTATTTCTTCTTACCGGGTTTCGAACCAAGATACAGAGTATGGATAAGAGAGTAACATTAAAAAGATAGATTTACCCAATTAAGCAAGAGATTCTTCTTGAAAAAAAATATAGCAAGGAGGCTTATAGTTCTTAGTAACTAATGAATATAACCCTAAAATAAAAAGGAAGGTCCCGAATCACTTAGATTTTGCATAATAAACCGAGGATAGTGGAATCTCGAAAGAGAGTTCCTTTTGAAGAGTGTGCTTTAGTTCACTTGCTCACTAAGGTACTAAATTTATTCAAGGTATTGTACTCCTTTGAAGAATCAATCTTAGTAAGTAATATTTTAAAAACTTGACTAGGATTTTAGCTTTGCTTGTGTAGAAGACTTTAAAGAAGATACTTAACTCGGATACAAATAGAAATGGGAAGCTTCTCAATTTCAGTCTGGTTCCTAAACTAAAGGAAATTTATTTACTAAGTAGAGGAATACTAAAAAAAAGACCAGTAACGACTCGGCTTTAACCAATGACTTGAGATTCCACTCAACGGCGCTCTAACCACTCGAAAAACTCCTTACTAAGGAAACCCCTCAAAGTCCTTACTGTAGTTGTAGCAGGTTTTTAGAATAGGTATTACGAGTAGTTGTTATTTATAGGTAGAGCTCCCTTCTTAACGGTTTTAAATGGATCGAGTCGAGCAAAGCTAACCAACAACTCCTTAAATACTCAAGATTAAGAGAAAGCCCGATATAGTCAAGATAGTATACGTCGAAGTCTATTAGTAACTAAGGAAGGGCATTTCAGTATAAAGAGGTCTTTTACTCGAGAAACACGAATTCACTTAGAACTAGAAAGATTTTTTTTAGGTATACGGATGCGCATAACACTGAAGGAAAGTTCAGACATAGAAGCTCAAATTAAGGCTTTGCACTTATAGTATATCTTATAGAAACTTTATCCTCTAGTAAAATGGGAATTCCCACAAATAGTCATATCAGTATAACTGCTCTGAATTGAACAAGGTTACAAAACGGATAGGTATAAAGAAAGGGCTTAGCAGCTTAAAAAAATGAAACAGGTTCCGTAGTTGACTACATAGTTGTAGTCTAGACCTAAAATAAACATTAAAGGGGGGTTTAGTTACACTTTTTGACTTAGGATAACTGAATTTTTCACTCTTGAAAGCTAAATACCTTTCCTTAAGACCTTAACCTATAAATTCCTGAGTATCCTGTTTAAAGCTATAATCAGGTATTAATACAGGATTTGTAAGATTAGCTGTCTACTTTGGAAAAAAGGGGAATACTCTTTCTTTTACTTACGCAATTGGGATAGGAATAGAAAAGTGATATAACATCGGGAATTGCAAATATGAACTCGTGTCCCCCTTTAGTTTCTATCAAATACTCTAATAAAATAACTAATACCTACTCTACTCTCTATATAGAATACTAATAAACTTCCTTACAAGCTTAGAAGAATAGAGTCACTACAATTGGGAACGAACGTAGGCAAGAAGAGTACATAGGTATAGCCGCCTCCTAACGAAAAAGAGTATGATACTGCTACAGAGTATAGCTCTTAAGATACAGATACCGATACAGAGTAGTAACAAAGCAGGTATGGGTCAAATACAGCAGGTTGTTAAGAAAGCAAGTCAATAAGCAAATAAAGAGTGTTTGTGTTCCTATAGTGTATGTAGGTATAACTAAAACTACTACTTGTAATAAACTTCCTCCGTTACACTACAGTCGGGGGAATGCCTTAATATCTCTATCCTCTAAGGCTACTGATCTCTTTTCTTTAACGATAAGAACAAAAGACAGGAGGTAATAACCTAAATACAGGAATCTAATACAAAATAGAGATAAGACTATAATAGGTATGTATATCCTATACTAATAGAACGACCTTGGGGAATATAATAACTCCTACACGTCCTAAGTAAGATAGTGAATACAACAGGTAGACTAAGTCCGAGTTCTAGGACAGGGATAGATAAGAATACTAGCTACCATATAAGAGGAGAGGTAAGGCTCATAAGACGAAGGGCCATAAGACAAAAAGTATGAAGACTCATTTATGACTCATAAGGAAAACTATAGTTCTTAAGAGGATAGGTCTTTTTCTAAAGGGGGTATGGCTCAATTCCCTAGTTTTCACAGAAGTATGTCTACGTGAATAAGTAAGAAGCGGCAGGTTCTTAACTTAATTGTATTTCTTTAGTAGATGCTAATTATATAGGGCTAGGTGTAGTACAAACAGAGCTTTTCCCTCCGTGGGAAAGGGTATCTTATCTATCCAGAGTTCGTTCAAAGAATGTTTAGAATTTCCTAACTCTAATTATGTATCCGTATGGAATAACTGGGGTCACGCGGGTGGAAGAGAAGCAAACAGCAAAGGCTGAATATTTACTGAAATCTTTTCAATGATATAAACTTTTTCAGGCATTCTTAAGCGTGGGTTTGGACATTAACTATTAACTCGCTATCAAAATGTATACAATTAAGTTTTATAACTCTTTTTTGTTGTGTAAAGCTAAAAATAGCTTATTATAGAGGAAGGTTTTTCTTAATTTATCCTAATATTTCAACTCTCAATCCCATAAAGTCTAACTCTAAAGTTTCATGGTGGACCTCTCCTGAAGCGATTGCTTTTAATCCGTGTTTGCTGGTTGGAGTCCCCGTTCAAAAGCCGCGTTTTAGGCTCTCATTTTAATACCTGATATGGAAGCCCCTTTTTTATAAGACAAAAAAACAAGGATATCCCCAAAATCTTGGGTCTTAGATAGTTCTAAATATTAGGAATGATTTCAAATTTAACAGAGGGCCCCGCTTGAACCTTTGCCATGCTCACTCTAGAAACTCATGCTTTACCACTTGAAGATACTCTAAAGATTATAACTGCTCGCTTTCTCTACTAAACTAACTAGATTCGTAAAATATACGGGATGATTTGAATCTATTTTTATATAAGATAAAAGTCAACACAAATCAGAATCTGGTATAAAATCCCAAAACAAAGACATTTAAGGATGGTATTGATATTAGAAACACACTCTCGGGTAAGTATAACAAAGTATAAAAATTCTTTTTGAAAAAAACTTAATACTAATTAAATACTGAATTTTTTGCACTTGTTTCCAGTCTTACCGCATAGCTTAATTAAATAACTAAAAGTAAGCCCAAATCGGTCTTTCTTTCAACGGAGGGTATGGCCTCTTTTTCAAAATTTCCGTCACATTAACGAGAATCCATCCATCCCTTGTATATTAAAAGAAGGATAGGCATAGTTTAAACACGGTCCTATATACTAAAAAAGTAAACCCTGTATGTGAGTCGACATTACAAAACTAAAAAAGGAGCTTTCCCTCATTCTAAAGGTACACAAGGTTTTTTAGGTCCTTCAAGAAAGAGGTACCCCTTCTATTTTTGGCGGGGATTATCTAAAAAAAGCTTAAACAAATCCGCATCAATATATGAGAATTGAACTCAAATTAGACTGCCTTTGTTCTAGCTTTTCCAATCCAAGGCAAATGGTTCGCAATTATTAGGAATCCCTATCCCTATCGATTTAGTATACCGAAACCCGCCGAGTATCTTATTTATTATGTTGATATGGAGCCCCTTAGATTTAGGAAGTTATAGATTTGAGAGTAAAGGTTTATATACAAAAGAATGCCGGATGGATATTGACTCTCTAACTGTAAGAAGCGAGATCCCTACAATGAATAAACTAAAAACTTGTTTTAAAGGACTTTTTCTAAACCAAAGGATCTACACTCAAAGGAAGCATAACCAACTGAAGGTTCTGGGGAATATTAAAACAATGGTAAATCAAAGGGTATAAACAATTACGAACCCTTAATAATTTGAAGATATAGTTATAGCTAGTGTGCTTTTTGATAGAGAACTCTTGGATTTATAGCTATGATGGTTTTTTTATGAGCTTGTTTATAGGGACTTGAGTCATAATTGAAGGATACGCATTTTCCTCTTAAGTTAAGAGACTCCTTTATTTAGGAAGAGAAATATCTATTATTTGCGAGTTCATTTCCATCATTAGAACTCTTATAATTACAACGCGGGGACTCTTATGGTAAAACCGTATCCCTTTATTATTATGACTATCCGCTAAAAAACTAGCATTAGAGAAAAAAACTTGAAACTATCAAATTCTTCGGCGAATGAGGGCGGAAACCTTTTGTTAACGAGTGAGTAGTTATAGAGAGGATTCATTAGAAGTTAAGGGACGACTTGATTCATTCCGAGTGTAATATAAAGCAGATAAGTTGCTAAACCAGAATTCTTTCAGTTTCGGTTAGTTTAACAGACAACCTGGAGGTATATCTCCTTAAGAGTTTTTGCGAGAAAGATCTTTTTATATTACCTATATATATAATAGGATTTCGATTAAGTATTAAAAACTAAGGGGGAACTTCGAATATACCTGAGACCTCTTTTAAGCATAAAAAGCCTGTCCGTGGGATAAGACTGCATGAAAAATAAACAAAATAAACATAAAAAGAATAAACTGAGGTCAGTATAACATCCTGGAAACCCTGACCTGACCACAACTTTTTCTTTTTAATGAGTCCTTTCTTTTTTTTTATGTACAGAAAGAAAGCTCTGAGTTTCCTTGAAGCCTTTTTGCCTAACTCGGAAAGTTTGACTATCAGGTTTACGCTTGACTTGATTGTTACCCTTCTCTATTTTCAAATTTACATACTTAGAGTTCCTTGGCAAAGGTTTTTATGAAATATTCTTGATTTCAAGTGATAAGCTCCTTTGTTGAGACTGCTCTTCATATATCCTACAGTTGAGTACCCGTTTTTGGTAACTTGACTCTTTTTGGAAAATAGCAAGGAATAAGAAGTAGAAGGAATTTACAAGATCGACTTCAAAGTAACCCCAGCTTTTTGTTAGCAAGGTAGTAGAGGCTCTGTACGATTTGTAACCTATGCTTAAGTTTAGAGCTGTCTTTAGTCTCGATGGAACCTACAACATCCGATTAACAAGACTCAGTATACATAAGAAAACGGCAGCAGTTCCAGAATCTGTCTAGCTAGCCTTCTATTTTCAGGCTAATATTTCAAGCAAGATTAAGGCTTGGTAAACTAAGTATAGTCCAATACAAGAGTATAATTTATAATTAGTATGAATTTTATAGGGTTAGTTTATTGTGAAAAGAGGTAGTTTAGATCAAAAAGGGACTTCTTGTACACATTTTAAACCATGTTAGGGGGTAACCTAAAAGGGGTTGACTTAGTATACTTGCTTTTTTAAGATTATTGAACCCGCAGCCGTTAGATTAACAGCCGACTGCTCTACCACAGTGAATTCTAAATGAGTAATGAAGACTGCGGGACTATATAAAGGGGTGTCTAAATTGAATCTCTATGGAACACTTACAGCAATATACAATAAATTCTGTATACTTAACTTTATCTTATATTTTACATTATATACAGGAGCTATCCTATCCTCTGAGGCGGAGTGCTCAACTCAAGTATTACGGTCGTTACTAGGGTTACTAGATAAAGATAAGTAATTAGGGCACGTAATCCATACCTGTGGAGCTAGATTAGTACAAGGTCCCGGGGGCTATAGTATGTGACCCGCTCAAACTGAGGAACGTACAAAAAAGCAAACTATGGCTTTGATAATATATGTAGTCCCTCTTAATTTAAACAATATTTTGGATTTGGCCAGTTAGACTTGAATAAAAGATTTTCTTTCTAAAACTATATGCCGGGCCTTTCTTGAATAATCAAATCTTTTTCTGCTTTAGGAGAAAGCTTAGAAAGCTAGTTAGTAGTACCCTGCTTAGTATCCTAGAACAGTCATAAGCTCCTAAACCAATTTATATAAAATAGTTTTTAAGAAGGAGGTCCACGCTCACTTTTCACGAATAAATATTTGCATTTAAAGGCTCGTAACTTAACCTTGCATGACCCGGTTCCCCTAAGAAAAGGGAAAGCATGCCTATAGCTTCGAGCTCCTTATCCTAAACCGGTTATGAAGGATAAGTAAGTCATGAGGAAAGGTATGAAGAATAAAAGGTTGTTTGGGGATTTAGAACCTTTGTAATGTATTTTTTGGTTATTCGGGGTGCTTGGGGAATGCCTAAAGTGAAGAGGCAAGTGTAGCTTAGCTTGCGGCGTTGAAGGAGCGAGCTTGTTGGTTCTTTAGCTTTAGAAAGAAAATCGCGTAGATAGAGAATAGATTGAGGTTTAACTTGAATATCATACAACGTAGGAAGTTTAGTAGTAAAGGTTAGTTTATGTTTTGAGTCTTGTTTCCAATTGGTAGAGCACCCGCTTCGACTAAGAACATTCAAAGGTTCGAACCCTTTGACTCCAGAGGGAGGCTGATTACTTTAGATTTTTGTTTTATATATATGTTTTTTGGCCCTTGTTATATGAAGTGCACTGGTTTAAAAGAAGGAAAAAACTGCTACAATATGCGTCGATCAGAACTCGTAGGAACTAAGTAAGTACCCCCTACTAGTTAACTAATCAGCAACAAAAAAGAAATTGAAGTCTTTATAAAGGCCTATTTAAAGCCTAAGGCGTGACAGGTATCTCTCGAGAAAAGCAAAGAATTTAGTTACGACCCCTCCTTTTTTCTGATACAATAAACCCAAGTTTCATTTCATTCCTAACTTTTGTGAAATGCTTCGAAGCAGGTTATAACTTTTCTTTTAGGATATTCCTCAGGTAGGTCCTCCAACTCCCATCCATGAAAGAACAATCCAACAAGAACAGGAAAAACATGAACTGAAACCCAGATTGTCTTGCCCAGGCTCGGCTATAAGTTGATAGTTTTCAAACCAAGATGTTTTGAAAATAGGATTTGGTTTTGCTTTTGGATTCTAGAAGAATAGTTAAGTTCTCTGTCCCTAATTTCTTTTAAGCGTAGAAGGGGATACTTATTAGATTAGAGAACCTCCTGGAGTATCTTTAATTTCCTTAAAAAGTGACACCTATAAAACGTCAAAGTGGAAGCACTTTGCTTAATCTTATGGGATACTTCTTCGATCCAGTATAAAGAAAGACCTACTCTAAAAGTACTCCGCAGTTAGATATAGTAGAATTCATTCTTAATTATGGCGACAATGTCCTGATTCTTTGTACTCTACAAAACTGGAAGCCCAGTAGTGTGTATGCCTCGCGGGTAAGGGAGCAAAAAGGTTTTCAATAGCCAAAGAAGTCTAATGCAACTATATACTAATATAGAGAAATTGCTAATAGTAAGGCAATACTGCACTTCTAGGGAATTTAGGTATAAGAACTTACTCATGATCTACAATAAGAAGAATACAGATGTCTATAGGCTGCAACAAGGGCCATAAGACAGGGAATACCTATATACGACAATAAGAAGTACAGGCAAGGAGGAGTATATCCCCAAAGAAGATAAGAGATAGCTCTAAGTTAGGAATACGAATATAGCTAATAAGGGTTTACAGAATAAGAAAGGTAAAGCTCATAGGAAATCTCTTCTTAGAAAGGTACAGCTAAGAGTCCTAGGTAGCAGGCATATAAAACAGGCTGTGATACAGAATAAGGATACGAAAACAAAGTAGTAAGCTTTTGGTTAAGAAGATGTGGGGTATGAGGAAAGAAGTTATCAAGAGTGACAAATTTGGGGTAGATAGAAACAGGTATTACAAAAAGAGGTATGAAGAGTAAAATACAGAATCTAGTTTTAAGGAATCCATAGAAAAGAAAGTATTGTCAAACAGGGGTTTAGTACTCAATATTGGCTAATAAAGTCTTTGATCTTTCCAGGTTTTGGGTTTAATAAAAGGGGTCTTCTACGGAACCGGGGTTTTGGAGTACTACTTACTTATGTCTGTTAAAATGAACCTGTTTGTTTACAAATCTTCTTATTATCCGGAAAAATAGACCCCTGTTTCCATAAAGCTTAGATCTTGGATATTACTTGGATTAGAAATTGGGCTTTACTTTAAGAAAATGTTTCGTTATCTTTTTTCTAAAACTGGATTTTGTTCTCTTGAATTCAAATTTTTTATGTTTAGTACAGCCTATTAATCTAATAAGTTAACACTTAGAATTAAGCAGGGGTTCACTTTGCTATACCCCCCATACGAAAATACCACTTACCGAAGCTCGAAAGTTTCCAGTTCAAGGGGTCGGTAGCAGTACTGAAGTCAAGTTCCCCTTTTTATCGAGACGTAAGTCATAATGAATGAAAGAAAGATTGAGAGCACCCGCAGGATATATGGGCTCTTGACTTGAAACAATGACTTAGGGGATGAAAGAGTGAGACCCGGCACCCCTTCAATCTTATAAGCCCAATCTTGTACTAACTAAATGGAGATTAGCTTCTCCAAAAACCTGGAAAACCTCTTTAACCGGGGTTAAGTAAGCAGGAGTTTCGTCAAGTTAACAGGGAGCCTTGTACAGCTCTCTAATAGGAGAATAGAATAGGGGTGATGCCTTTTCAAGCTTAAAGTTTCAAACCTTTTTGTAATCAATATACATTGAATATCTTGCCAGCAGCTTGGTGGTTTAACTGTAACACATAGCAATAAGAACAACAACTTAAGAACACAGAGTATACCCGCTTTTTTTAAACATAGATTTCATACAAAAAGACTGCTTAACATTAACACGTTTTTTCAAGTCCCATAGTTTCGGGGCAATCCGGTCAATAAAGAGACTTTACTCCCCTTTGTTCTTAATTTTAACAAGTGGGTAGTTCAAGTAAGACATACTAACTAAAAAGTTTTCATAATGTTAATCACAAGAGAAACTAACAAATTCTACCCAGAATCCTCATATTCATATTGGGTACAAAAAAATCTAAAAGACTTCAAAATGACTTGGTTAAATTCAGCTATAACTGATCCAAGATGTTTAGGAAATGATCTACATGTTCTGTTTACGAATTAAGGGGTTGCCTTCAACTAGCCGGGCAAATATATAGATATAGGATAAGTTAGAATTTTTCTATACTGTAACAAACTTGGGTATTCGAGCTTTCTATTTTTCAAATAAAATTTTTAGTTCGACTTGATCAAAGAAGTCCCACTCAGGATTAAACTCAGGTTACAAGACTAAAAATACAAAAAGGTGCCTTTTTTAATTTAGGAAACTAATAAATAAAGAAAGAGTAGGTTTAGTCCGGGACTCCTTGCTTAGTGTTTATTACAGCTTCCTTGTTTATTGGTCTAGCAATGCAATACTGGTAAATACCCGTAAAATTCTTAACATATCCCTTTTGAAATATTACTCGAGAAAAGGAAAGGAGGGCTTTCTCTAAACTTTAGAATTCCAATGCTCTAGCTATAAGCAAAAAAAGGAGTCAAAATTATTTAAGTAAAGAACTATTTGCTTGTACTCTGGAAATCCAGTAATTAAATTAAACCAAGTAAAAGTAAAGCCATTTTAGGTACCAAGTACCCTATTAATCGAAACCTATATAATCCACGGTATAACGTTCAGATTCCAGACCCGCAATCCTTGGGTTTAAATCTTAACATCATCTTTGAAATCACTTATAGAGAAGAATTCTGAATTGAGTTTGACTTTATATGCTCTTGAAACTCGAAATAGTGGGTAAAACTGGTTTTAGTAGGGCCATAGTTTACTTATCCAACTCCTTCAGAACTGGGTAGAGCGCGGATTTTTCGATCATATGGATAAAAGCAAGAAAGAATAAAAGTTTCAAATCTCCCTAGCTTTTACTAAGCTAAGTGCTCAATAGCAGTTATTGCTTACTATTTAAAAGAGGAAGAATATTAAATACAAGAGTTAGGTGCTTTTTTTTATCATATCAAGCTTCGATACTATTTATAGAGTAAACCTTCAGTATGCACTTTAAAGTAGTCAAAAAATTCCCCTTTTATAAAATAAATGTAATTTGCTCTAAATCCTTTAGAAAGACTTCCCCTAGATTCTAGACCTTTTTTTTGACTTACCAGCCCTTAATCCAGGAAGCTACTAATATTCAATTTCCTGCCTGCTGATAGTTAAGTAAAGATTTTCGGGAATTGAGAAAATATAATGAAAGTGTTTTTGCGGAAGTTGTAATGTAATACTTTTGTATTTTTTTAGAGCCTACTCTTGATGTGGGTGGTCCTAGAGTGTAATTCCGTGCTATACCTTACATACAACCTTTTTTTTAACCTCCTAACCAAGGTTACTCGGTCAAAGGGATGTACTCTATCTCTATGCACTACAAGGTTCTTTCCTCTTTTACTGATAAACACAAATGAGGCGAGAGGAATATCTCTTAGCTTAGTAACTTTCCCAGTTTAGTACTTCTAGCAAGTTAATGGATGCCTAGTCAATATCAAACTTTCTAACCTATAAACCCTTGAACCTTTACCCGAGTAATACCATCAAGTACCCTCCAAGCTCAACTGACTCAAGGGTATACTATACATAATAACATACATAAACGGATTCTCTACTACAAATACACCTCTTACTAGTGAAAGCTATCCAAAAAAAAGGTAATGAATCTAAGAGTCCCTCAAATAGAATGTACTTTGTGAGGAACCTAAACCCAATCCTTTTGAAAGTCCTAACCTAAGTTAACCAGTCAAGGAGAATTTGAAAGCTAAGGTGTCAATACAATTCCAAGTTCTATCTTATGAAAAGCTGTCCAACTAATAATAAGCTACTCTTCTCTGCCGAACACTAACAACCTCTTATTTTTGGAACCTTGACCTTCTAAGACTATCCAAGCTCAGAAATCTAAGAGCTATTAAGATTTCTTTAAGTGCTATTAGGTAAAGAAGTCGATTTGAACTGTTTCCATTTTTTGAATTAGAATTATAAAGAGAGATAGAACTTAAGCTAAAGCTGGGAAGTACAAGTTGCAAAGTCAAAAGTGAAGAATAAAAGCTAGTAAAAGTAATATGAGGGGGATTCTTATGCGTAAAAGTGTAGTTTGTTTCCGTAAGTTTCTGGGTTTTCTCGATAGTAAAGATTTTAAACTCAAGTAATTCTTATTTCTTTTAGAGCAGGGTTTTCTGGTCTGGGGTTTTTTATAAAGTGAAAGTTAAAGCCTGCTGTTGATTGTCATAAGGTTGGCTATCATCTATAATAAATACTACTAGTGAGTTTCCCTCCCTTCGCAAAGCTAGAGTCAGGTAGATTGATTTACTCTGTACTATCTAAGGCAACAACCCTCTTTATCGATAACTCCATAGGCAAGAGGTCCCTTAACTAATAGAACTACTATACTATACTATACTATACTATACTATACTATAACAAAGAAGGAATACAAACTAACTAATACGGATACTCTATACTCAGTTATCTGTCCTTCCCATTAGAACAATTAATATCCTATCTATATAATATCTAATACAATTAACTAGCTTTCATTAGCACCACTTGGACACTGGTTTCTCCTATTCTTGCTAGTACAACTGGTACTGATGACTGGTACTAGGCTTGCACCTCCTCCTTTTCCTAGAGCTCCTACTAACTGAGACTGTGTCTGCTATTGCTAACGAACTAGTGCTATAAAGACCAAAGGAAGTCCTAAGAAGATGGTGGGGTTTATGCGTTCATGTCCTGTAAATTTTTTTCTTTTTAGGATTCTGTTCTGTTAATCTTGAGTGTATTTATTTGTTTGTTGGAAGTGTTTTACTGAATTAGATTTATAATGAATGGGATTTTGACCCTGAATTATATAATTAATAAAGCGGTTGTTCAGCTACGGAATTTTTCTGTAATTTAAAAAAGTTTCTGTTTTCTGGTCATAATGTGTAAGGTGTTCTATACGGATACTACTAAAATGAGTCAACCTTCCTCCGTAAGACTGCGGGCGAGGGATGTATTCATTATACACTATGAAGTTTGTATCCGATAAACTGCAGAAAACAAGAGGAATTAATTATTCTTTAACAAAGGAATTCTAACATCTAAATCTTAGAAAACTAATAAACTATACTATACTATACTATTATACTATACTATACTAATTAACGCTAACTTTACTATTTAGAACAGTCTAAATAACAATTATACTCACTATAGAATTCCTTTCCTGGCTAAAGAAAGACAAGACATTAGCACTATTAGCAGCATTAGGTACAGGTTACAAAGGCAACAATAAGGTCTTTCTCCTCAAATCTCCGGCCAATTCAGTGTTCTAAGAACAGGAGTCTAGTTTTTTCTCGGAGGTATAGCTCTAAAGAAAATTCTAACTCTGAAGTCAAAGCTAGGACAAGCGTTTAGTCAATAAAAAGAAGCATCCTACAAGGCATGAAAACAGTCCTATAAAGGTATAGAATTTTTCAAGTAAGGGTCTCTAGCTCTGATGAGAAAGGTATTCCTCAATTGAAAGGCTTCCTTAGTGTTTGGTTGACTTATTAGAGCAGAAGATACTTAGTTCGACTGAGAAGGTGATGGGTTTCAAGTAAGGGATCCTTGGTGTGATACTTAGAAGCTTCCTTTGTTTCAAGGGATTCTCAAGGGGCTTAGAGTACAGAGCTTGCTTGGACTTGCCGACATTTACTGGTTAGGACTTTCATTTGGTATTGACACTCAAGGTTAGGATTTCAGGATGAGATTACAGGTTAAGGATTCAAGTACAGTGTTTGTAGGTTCCATAGCAGACTTGGACAGGCTTTATTTAAGGTGGGTACCTTAGCTTGCTTTTAGAAACAAAGGAATCTATTTAGACTTCATTGCTATAACAAGAAAAAAAATTCATTGTATTGACACCTTCACAGAACTCATTTAAGGATTAAGGAATTCTGTTTAGAAACTTATATATTTACCATTACAGATAGATCGCTTTTGATTCAGAAAAAAGTGGAATTCATATACTCTAATCCTTTACCCTTTGACTACTAATCTAAGAATCTTGAGCAACTTATGCATGTACTTCACCGAACCCGATAAGGACAATTAATTCATCTGCCCCTAATTATTGCTTTGGCGCTTCTATTTCCAATCCTAAACTATATTCCTCTACGAACCTATGACAACTTGTCAATTTCTCCGTGTTCTACCCATTCCCAATAAAGCTGAAACTAATACTAACACTGCTAATATACTGCTAGGAATTTCTACTAAGTGACTCCTTTTCCAAGCTTACAGTTGCCCTAATCGCTGTATTCCCTTAGTCTATTCCTCCGACGGAAAGTAAACTGAAAAACACACAAATAAGGAGAATCCAAGGAACTCTCTCTTTTTTGTCTTGTCGTACCAAACTCATGTTTTGCCTTAGAAGTCAAGTCTATTAATCGGTCGATGGAACACTCTAGCTAATACCACCTTAACCAAACTAAGGAAGTCCCTATCTCTTGGATGCTGTATTCCCCTCTAAGCCTGTAAAGCCTCAACCGAACTTTAAGCTCTCGAAAACGTAAAGGAAACATAAACGGAATTCCCTAACTAATAAGGCGGTCGTAGGTTCCGGCAAGAGATTCCGTGTTTTTTTCATGACTTAAGTGTTCTAACTTCTTTTTTAACCTTTTGTTTTACAACCAGAGTACTCCTTGAAGCCCTTAACTCGGCTATATATATTTTGAAATTAAAGACTTCAGAAGAATTTAATGCTCTTTTGTATAGTAACCTACTTATTTCTTTCTGGTGCATAAAAGCCTAAATGAAGCTCATGAGTTTTGTTATCAACCAAGGGTTAAATCCTCCAAAATGAAGTTTCATGTTATCTCGTAAATCTAGTGATAGGATTCCCTATGAAAGGGTCTAGGAAACTAGGAATCTCGACATTTTTTCTAAGGTTTTGCTTCTTCAGTCATAGTACCTAATATAAATAGAAACAAACTTTAGCTTTTTATCTTTTATAATAAAAGATAAAAACGGGTTTAATATTTAATTTAATTAACTCTATAAATTTCTTTTCTTTCTTGTACACAAGATACTCAATTAAAATCAAAAACCTTCCCGGAAGCTTCTACAACACTTATTTCAAGGACATTCTTACTTTTAAGATTTAGGCTTAGCCAGTAATCTACAAGAATACTATTAAGAATTTTCTTACTACTTACTAGGATCCCGGGTATTGAGGAAGGGTAACAGAAAACCAGTACCTTAGCGCAAGCACTTAAAAAATAGATACCTCCAAAAATACGTTTGAGAGTACTTACACATATCAGGCTAGGAAGAGCTGAGTCTGATATTACTTCGTTAATTTAAACAGGTATACTTAACTATCTTTATCAGGAGAAGCCCCTACATTTGACCGCTAACAGGTTACAAACAAAGGGTATCCCTCTAAAGGAAAGGAGCATACTCTCCTCTTTCGAAGGGGTGCGTGCCCCAGACTCCTTTTGCTTTTGTAGAAAGAATAAAGGTCAAGAAATAGGGAGTCCCCTCAGTTTTCTAATTAAAATTATAATATTGTAGCCGCTTGGAGCTCTTTAGTCCTTACTGAATTTCTTTAGGTATTTTATCTTCCTAGGATATAAACGTTCCCTGAGAATTCCTATTATTTCTCTTTGAGATACTTTAGAACAGAACTCTCTAAACCACTTAGGCGGCTAAGAATTCTATATCTTTAAAAGTTCTGATAAAAGTAACTGTAACTGTTCACAGGATTCTTAACCTTAAACCTGAATAACTATAGGAATTGGTGCTAATGGAAACCGGATTCTTTTCTTTGGTTTTGAGAAATTCCTAACTAGAAATCCGATAATGTATTCCTTGTACACCTGACAAGTTGTAGGAGAACCTGTCTCTAAGAGTAAGTGTATGCTCAGTCCCGGGAAGAGCGAGCCAACTCCATTCAAATGTTACTAAGGTCAATGCTTTATAGCCCAAGACAAGCTCTAAGAAGGTACCATAGAATCTAACAGCCTCTGTAATATAATGTCCTTATCTTATGAACCTTTGCTTCTATAGCAGGCACTTGCATAGCGAGATAATCCTAACAATTTGTATTCGTTCTTCTGCAGCTATTTGGATTCTTTGTTAGAATATAAGAAACCGGGGCAGCCTGCTTTGCTTCTTTATATACCTTTTTTTCATAGAGATCCTACCAAAACAGGAACTCAACCTAAAAATCAATCTCTTGAAGGTCTTAATATAGGTACCAAGAACATCCTAGAAATCCCTTACTTAAACAGTTTAACTTGTCTTAAGTTAAGGATGCCCTTACTAGCAGAATAGCAGACTGTAGATGAGAATTTCTAAGCTAGAGCCTATACTTACTTGATTGAGATTATAGACTCTAGTTTCTTGTTAGTACAGGTCCGGGTTATAGAAAGAACCTCTATTGACAACCCCTATTTGTTTGACAATTCTATCAGTCTTGATAGATTAAAAAAAAGCACTACTTTAAGCTGCTAAATTTTCCTAAATACAATCAAAAGGGAATTTATAGAGCCCTAAACTTCCCTGCTTTCATTTGCCTCCTTTAGATTCCTAACCCCTAAATAACTAGAATTCTTGACTCTAGTGGAAGAAGAGCTATCCTTTCATTGACCAGCCTTAGGTTTATTTGTTACTTATTTCTGGTACAGATACTGGAAAGAACTAAGCAGGCAAGCAAGCATTTCTGCTTGTTTGGTGTATTTACCTGGTTCTGAAGCTTAGGGATTAGAAATTCTTGGTTAATTGACTTTCCTTAGATACGAAGTACTTGCTTACGAAAGGGTAACATAGAGTATAGGATATCTTCTGTCATTTTCTTATGAAAGCTGTCAATTAGTCAACTTAGATCCCATTTCCTAAGGTCAAGTTGATTCCTAACATATCCTATGCTAAGTCTTAACTACAGAATAGAAGAATTCTATAAGAACTAGGATAAGAATCCGAAAACCCAACAAAAGAGTACTAGCTACAATAACTAATTGCTGCGGACCCTATTGAAGTTGTTTAAAAGATTGGGATATGAATTGATGTAACTAAGTCTTAATAGCCATAAGTCGCGATCGCTTACGCTTATATGATTATGATCCTAATGAATCCTTTGTTGTAAGTCGCCAAAGTATTGATTGAATTAGAAGAAAATCTTAAAAATATTTTAAGGGCTTCCTAGCAAAACAAAGAAACTTATTCTAAGCGCTCTCAGGAAGTAGAATTTCCTTTTAGTTTAGGGGTGGGACTAAGACTCATTAATAAGGATATTATAAAAAGAATCTGAGATTTGAATTATTAAGCTATATTTTAGACTTCAAACAACAGAGTAGCTCTGTATCCGAACTACCGATCCCATAGTGATATACTTTTTATAAGAGCTGTATGAGACTTTATAGAGTAAATCCAAATTGCTAACCTATATTTTTGCATACTAAAGAGGTACTTTCATGTCTCCGCACCAAGCTGTTTGTTCAATCCCCTTGAAGACTTCCTTTTGTTTTGATTAACCCCCTAGTAAACCCTTTCTTTACCGGAATAGAAGTACCGCGCTGATTATGCAATGACGGAATCCAGAACTCCAGGGTACCAGAAATCCCCGACCTTTATTTAAGTGCTGCTTAAATGATAAAGAAAAGAAATAGATCTCGATCCGTTGCAACACAGGTTATTTACCCTTACAAGAGTGCCTACCAACGCACGTTAATGCAACTTTACAAATTCAAAACTTCTTGGATTTAAATTAAACAAGAACCCTTCAAAATACACTTCCAAAAGCTAAGACAGTAATAAAAGCCCAGTCCTAAAATGAAAATGAAAGTTACCCTAATTATATAGACCCCCCACTCAGGATCTCCTACTTATCACTACAATCTAAAAAACCTATTACAACAAAGACTCAGACAAAGGTGTTTTTTTGAGTAGTATTGGTACGAAATTTCTCGTAAAAGAAGTAAGCCCTGGGGTTATAATAATAATAGTAGAATAGCATCTTTTTTTTACCAAACAAAGTATAACAAATACAGATAAAGTTGTTAAGTCCGGAAACCCTTTACTAGTAGGCCTAGGTGTTTGATTGCTCAATAAAGGTACTCTATAGAATTTTCTTCAGCGCTTTTGCAAAGAGGAATGCAAATACAAAAAAAAGTCATTCCTGAAACTTTTTCGATTTCTAACAGGGCCCTAATACCTAAACTCGCGGTTACATTTAATTAATGGTTTCTTTTTTACAAGTAAATTGTCTGTAGAAGCCAGGCTACTAGGTACATAAGATAAAGTTTTCCCTACTAAAATGTCGCTAGTACTGGCTGGGTACAGGGCCTCGTGCACTACATCTCGGTAATGTCTAAAGTTCCCCTGCTATTTGAAATAAAAGAACGAACAAGTCTTTACTTTATAAGATGTTAATCTCCGAAATCACTCCCTTATTTGGAAATACCAGAATCCAGAAAAAGCGGAATTAAAATGAAAATAGAAAGAATTCCTCTTTAGTCAAAAGCTTAGCTTTGATTTGTATTTGTTATAATAGGGCAAAAACTTCTCTGCACAGGGACAAAGAGATTCGCTTTCCTTTTCTGATCAAGTATAAATTCTATTATTTGGTTGCTATCATGATCTATAATATATGCCCTTCATTTTTGTTTTAAACAATTAGAGGCCCTCGAAAAGAAAGTTATGCCTTAATGCAATGCTTCGGGTTTTTAGCTTAGAATTCACTTTTACTTAATAGGAGACAAAACTCTTTGTAGTGGAAAGATTAAAGTCTAAGGCTTAAAAAAAATGAGTAAAAGAAGATTTGTAGAGTTGTTAGAGATTCGAAGGTAAAGTCTTTGCGGAAAAGTTTTTTTTTTTCAAATATGTCTTAATGGCAAGAGCTTATAAGTAAGTCTTAATACGAAAGATTGAAAAGTAAATTGAATTCTGAGTATCTTAGTAAAACCTGTATAAAAACCTCATTAGGAGTCTTTTAAAAAACGGATCTAGCAGCTAGAGCTGTATATAGTAAGAATACCCTTTTTCTAGTAAGTTCTGGGACCTTAAAGCTTCGCGCCTAATTCTTTGAGCTTTCTTATGATACAAGAAATAGAAATACGCCCCTAAATCAAATATACGGAGACTCCTCTGGAACAGCTCAGCCTCTAAAATAATCCTAGAAATTTATATACAACAGCCCTGTCCTACCCATTTATAAGCCTTATAAGGTACTGCTTCAGCAATGTTATCTCTCAAACACGAAGTCAGTGTCAACCCCCAAAGCCTAGAATTGCGAAAGACTTATATACAAATTCTTATACTAGTGATGGTTATCCTTTTACGAACCCCGGCTATACTATAATGGATTCACTTTTCAGTTATCAATCTTATAAGGTCTAGAATCTCTAAGTCTGCAATATTTATCAAAAAGTCACCAGGGATTACTAGGACTTTCCCTTAAAAGAAAAAAAGGAGCTCCCGCAATAAGCAGTAGGAAAGATCTTTTCTTTATAAAGAGCCCCTTTAGACCAGGATTATATATGGAACCGAGAACTGTATATCGTTGTGTCTGGTTAGTACAGAAGCCCCTCCTTCTATATAAATTACCTGTAAGAGACTAGTCATCCAATAAGCTATCCTTTTATTATATTAAGTCTTGGAATCAAAAGAATAAAGGTAGAGTAACCAGGGGTTCTTGTGTCATAGGAAAAAGTCGCAAAGCTAGCACTCATTTAAGTTAAAAATAAAAAGTCTTGGATACAATATACCTGCTATAATTCTTTTCCTACGGACCCCTAAGTACTAAGTACCAACACAAGCTACTATTCTTTTGCAAGCAGAAATTCTAGTCAGGGCGTGTTCTCTCCCACTCTTCTTGGAAAGCCTTATTCTTAACCCCCAGCACATATTTCTGAGTAAGAGCAAGTTAAGAGCCTAAAGGAAATTTTGAAGTGTTTAGTAGCAGCCATTTGAGAGGAGAGACTCCTAGGGATATTCTAATATAAAGAATATTTGTAAGAATTCTAGTAAACATTATGGGGTTATAAACCTATAAAATAAAAAGTAAGCTTATGCAATATGGATAATTTAGTCAAAGCAGAGTTATAGCAGGCAAAGACTTAATTAAGTCTTATATGTCCGGGCTGGTCCAAAGGTTAGATAATGGAATAAATTTTAGGTATATAGAATCTCTAGCTAGAAAGAAAAACCCCTTTTTTGACTGGATTTGGCACAAAGTTTACCGATCGTTACTAGAGTTAATGAGTACCTTACACTTATATAAACGGATTTTACTAGGAAGTAAAGTAGGTGTGTTGAAAGGACGAGGATTCCTTGTCTGTGAGAAACTAAGCTAGCGGGGTCCTATGCAAAAAAGGGAAGGTTACAGAGCTAGTATTTTAGGATTTTTTTTTTAATTATTATATTAAATGGAAATTTCTTCGGTTTTTTATTTTATTACTGGGCCACAAGACAACAGACTTTACGTCGCATCTACCGATTACACCCGTTTATAAAACTAGCATTACCTCCACCTTTAACTAAAAAACGAATTTATAGTACAACAAAGTCAAAAACTATCCAGAATTTGTCCTAAAAACGCACAAATTGAAACCTTAGGTCCCTTTTCTTTCAGATAATTTCCTAGCATTGCATTCACAACCCAGTAATTGCAACAACTCATTCAGTATGAACAGGGGGGGCTCCCTTTAGCTTATGCCTATATTCCATTCCTTAGAAATTATTAAAGAGCTAACTCATTCTGGTACAAAAAAAATATCTAATTTACAAAAGAATTAACACGTTATGTTATGAACTCTTTATCCTAAATTTGACAAGCTATACAACTCTCTTAGCACATCCCCTTTACTTGAACTTGAGAGCCAAAAACCGAAATAAAGGCACCCTTTTGCAGTAAGTTAAAAAATCTTTTGTTTTGTGTTGTCAAGTCCTCCTTTTATAGCCCTAAAAGTTATTGTAAGTTTCTTTCATAAGGACACAAGGAGGAGCTATATCCGTTTACTTATTACCTTTTGTTAGTACAAAGAAGTTTTACACCAGGGCATATAACTAGAATATAGTGTAATTCAGTTTATGCTATATTTCCAACCTTACGGGCTTGTAGAGACACTCAGTTATACGTTAGTAGTAACCATATGCTATGGTGGTGTAGATATATACATACCTTTTAGAAAAAAAAATTCTAGTTTTGTTTAACCAAGAAGCAAAACCCCTGAAGGGACTCTTCTATAAAACCAAAAAACTCATTAGGAGCAGTAAACCTCAGCATATAACAAGATTAAAAAGTAATACAACTGGCCCAAAAAAGAACCCCCGAATTCTTAAAACGAGGGCAGAATATAAGGAATTCTATTAAAGCTGCCGATTTCTTATCTTAGTTTTTACTTGCGAGAAATGAGTTAATTAAAAATTGAAGCTGAAAAGCACTCCCCGCTTCAAAAGAAGAAACTTTTAAGACAAGCTTACTTGGGTGATTCTAATATTTACTAGAATGAGACAGTGGGGAAAGAGAACCCTTATACATCTATATAGGTATAGAGATTCATACTAGCAGCAACTAGGTACTATGCTATTCTCCTCTGGGGCAAATCAAATCCCTCCTATGTCAGTAAGAGTAGAGGACTAGAGACACCTTAGATTCATACAACTCCGATAACTGTCCTATACTATCTAGAACAATCCAATCTAAAAGAACCCCTATTTGGTTTGGGAAACTCCCTAAACCCCTCCAACTATAACAATTACTAGAACACCTATCCTATACAATATAAAAATATCTATAATAGTATAAACTTATATCTCTATATTCCTTATAACATAGCAACAATAAGTACAGGTTAGCTACATCAGCACCATTAGAATAGAACAACAGCAATCTATCTATTTCTTCTATTCTATCCCTTATGTGGTCTTCTATCTCTCGTGTTGCTATAAAGGCTCCTAATCCTCTATAACTAAATAAGAATACCTACCCGCTCGATAGCTATACCTGTAGCTTTTTGGTATTATAACTATACCGGTACTCAGTATCCTGTGGAGCTTAGTACCTGTCTTAGGAGCTTTACCCTTTTCTTCTAGCTAAGGTGTTGGGAGACAGAATACCAACAGTGTCTTGGGATCCATAAGTTGACAGAAGTCAAACCCAAATAGTAACCTCGCAATACGTACACATCATAAGAAAGAAAACCGGCCGATCTTTCCTAGAATACCTCTTGTCTTACTCTTTTTGCTTGTAAGCTAGGAAACTTACCGATTCAGATGCTCAGTCTTCCTAATTCCTTGTGCTAAAATTCCATTACTAACAAAGTGTTTAGCTTCACAACCTACTCTTATCCTAGGCGACCCCTTTCGAATCTCAGGTATTTACCTGTAGTATTTAAATTAAACGAAATTGAAATTTTGAAATTTTCGAGGAAAGAAAAACTTGGGTTAAAGAGGTAGAACACTTTCCTGCTCAATACTTTACAGCTTCTAGTAGACTTTATTTGAGTTGTTCGAGGAAGAGTACCCATACCCATATGATATGACTCATAACGTTTTTTATGATAGAAAGATAAAAAAGAAAACCTGTCGGGTTAACCCAGCTTTCTATAAAAATGAGTTTCTCTAGTAGGGTAATAGCTTACTTCCCTCCGGGTTATATTAGCTATAACTAAATACCCGGTATCCTAGACTTTCCTTTTAAAACTTTGGTAGCTCTAGAGTTTCGTTATACTTAAATGAAGCTGGACGTAATAAAAAAAGGAACTCTATAAAATGCAAGGGTTTTTAGAAGAAATTGTGCCTCTAGTTGATTTTTATTGATAAGGATTTACTTTGTATAGCTGAGTATTTTACCCGCCTTTAGGCTCTGGGAAAGTCACTTTTCATAGTTATTCTCTTTTTGGGGGTGTTAATATTTAGAGTTTAGAGTAAATAGAGGGATATGATATTCCGGATTATGTGCCGCTAAATAAATGCATAAAGGTTTTCTGGTCAGGAGAGTTCCTATTTCTTCAGTGTTTTTTTAGGGGAACCCACTTTATATAGAACCCTAATACTTCACTGTAAAACTCTTACAGAAAAAAACTGAGTGGTAGACTAAGCTAGACTGCTTACTATGATTTTCCACCCAACCCAGGGAATTCTTTGACTTAATTAGACTTTTTTTTGCGTAAAAGCACATGATGGGTTCCCTCCTTTTGCTTTCCACGTAAACCAGCAGCCTTTCATCTTTCAAAACTGTAAGGTCAAACTAGAGGCGAGACAAGCATTCTTTTCTTATAATCTTATATGCAAGTTGTGATATTTCAAAAAATATGGAGCTGTTGAATTCAAGCCCGAAAAAACACCCTACTAAGTGATTTGACATACTAAACAAAACTAAACTTCTCAAATCTCTTTCCCCCAACTAAGAAAAATCTTTATAATGTACCTAATTTAAGATATATCACACATATATAACATAAAGCAATCTTTATCCGCAACTTAACAGTACCCTTCGTTATATGTTTTAAGTTAAGTTTTTGTAAGCATTAGGTAAACTACCAACCCCGAAATAAGCTGAGTAGAATCCTGCGATTTACCGTACTTCAAGGAGGAGAAGTCATAAGGCAAGTCTGGCCCTAAATTAAGAATCTAAAATCCATACACTTTTTCAAGAAAGAAGTTAGGAGCTTTATGCCATAAGAATTTGAATAAACTATATGAGAAATTTGTAGATCTTCAAAAAAATTCTAGTTAGGGCTTTTAAGCACTCTAGAGATAATGTAGTTAAGGAAATTAAAAAGATTCCGCTATTAGTGTTTTTAAGTCAATATTTTGGTACATTTGATTAAGGGAAACTGACTTTCTTTTTGTCCTGTAATTAGGAAGAGTTTTCCAGCTTTAACTAGAGATATGCTAGACAGTTTTGATGACACATTAATTAGGAACTAGCAAAATGAGTATAGATAACGAGTTTATAGACCCTTAGTTTTATACAAGCCCTTCCACCTTGGTAAAGCGGTCCGAGCCCCCTTGTTAGGGGATTTTTAATGAGTCGCCAAGAGCAATTCAGTAGTAGAAGCTTCTGGTGTCCTTAAGGTAGCCAAGACTTCTATTTGATTTTAACCTCTCCAGGGTAAACTTCCTAAGTTAATTTCATTGAAGCCGAACCCGTATAAGAGTTTAGGGAGCCCTTGTCTTGGAATATCAAGTAGCTGCTAATTAAGAACTATAATAAAAGCCTAAAATAAAACTTACAAACTTATTATTTATTGGTACCCAAATATTACACTACACTACACTACTTGCGGGACTTAATTAGGTATAAGCCGAAAAACTAGTGAAGAGAAGTCCCTAATTCTTGAATTAGATTGATAAAGGGTTCCCAAGGTGAGTTATACCTAGGTTTTACTAATTAAAAAGATGGCTCCGATTGACTAGGAATTCTTAAACTTTACAGCTCTTAGTATTCTTTCATATTGCAAAATTCCTTTTATTCCCGTCTATATACTATAATATATAAAGAGGTCTAGGAGAGCCCTAAGTTTATATATTATAGTATATAGATAGATAATCGTTCTCTCATACTACATTCCTTATAGGAAAGGAAAGGCTCCTATTCAAGGGTGTATAGCTCAGTTGGTAGAGCATTGGACTTTTAATCTAATGGCCGCGGGTTCAAGTCCTGCTATACCCAAGAAAGATTATTAGTAATTACAAGAAGGAATTTAAGATTTTCAATCCACTTGGGTGGATGTCTGAGCGGTCTAAGGAGTCGGTCTTG
>JAYMTJ010000082.1:0-40691 GCA_036897525.1 Pelargonium x hortorum
ATATAATATAATATAATATAATATACAGGAACCTAGGAAAAGGCTTAATGAAATATAGGGGTCCTAACCCAAAGAAATCCTTTTGGTATTTTCGGGATATTAGAAAATAGGGGTAATTAGAGTCTTTAGCAGAGTCTTCCTTTGATAATACGGGGTTTAGAGAATTTAGTAGAAAGTAAGGGGTTAAGAGGTGAGGTTAAGCCATATTCTTTAGGAGAGTTTCCGTAAATAGTTTAGTACTAAAGAGAAGGAATTCATTTTAGGGATGCCTTATAAAAAAAAAACTTAATCTAACATTTAAATATTTAAATAGGGTTTCTTTGTACTAATAATAAAGGGGAAGCTAGCTATAGTATTGGATGCAAATGGATAATAAAATGGAAGTCTTTAGTAAAAAAAAGTATAATAAGTAATAATCCTATAAGCCCTTAGTTACATAATTTTGATTCCTTAACCTGGCAAGGGAGTACTTAGTCTAATTAGTTTTATTAGTTTCTTAACGAGAAAGACGGGATTCCAATACCTTAACTTAAAAGAAAAGACTAACTATTAAAAGACTACTCAAAAAAACGAGGTTAATAAAAGAAAAGGAAGGCATTTACTAAAGTTAAAGTTTTCCCGCCAAAAACTTTTCTATTCAAATACGAATGCAAATTCCTAAGCTAATTAAATAAAAAAAGTAAAGGAAGAACCTCTTTCGAGAGTTTTGTAGTAATATTATTTCAATTAGAGAATTCTTGTATACATATATACATATTTATATGAATTCTATGTCTATCTGCCTCCACAAAAAGACTCTTTTCCTTAGTACAGTAAACTAGAGGATTTCCTCCTAAAGGATGTATTGACTCGAGTTTGAGTATTTGCTTTAAGAGATAAGGGGAGCGACAAGTATTTTAAGGTGTAATGAGAAGAGAATCCGCTTATGAATTTGTGTTTAAGTCTAGCCATTTTCTTTATAATAGAGGAAGAAAATCTTAGATTATAAATAGGTAGGAATTTTAGAGTTCTTTTTACTGGCTGGGATTTCCTTTAAGTAAGAAAAAAATCAGGAGTATAACTATCCTAAATACTTAAGAGCTGAAGTGTTCCTTATGTTTGTTTTACTTGCTTAAGAAGAGTTTTTATGAGACAAATATAAGAGAAGGATTTCCTGTTACATTTGTCTTAAAATACGGTTAGCCTGAGACCACTAAACTATATACTTCGGGTTGCCTTACATATTATAACCAAATCTGAGATGCGTAAACCGACGAATTTCCTTTTAATTTGAAATATGGTGAGTCTTTTGTGTATTTCAAAAAAACCAGAAATGAAAAGAAAAGGTAAAGTATACGAGTTACTCATGCTATTTAAGGAAATCCGTTAGAGGTCTTCCCTACCTAGCCGTTTCTAAGCTATCTAAAGAATACCAAGAATCCTTATAGTAATATAAAGTAAAATCTTCACTCTATTCTACTCGGCGGGCAGTCAAACATGTCTCAAAGCAAAGGCCGAAATTGACCTACTCGGTTATACTAAATAAAGAGGGAGAACCTTTTCTTACCAAAATGAATATTCTAAGGAAATAAAGCATAGGAAAAACCGTCGTAGATATAGGTTATAGCATAGTAAGTATTCAACCAATCTCCTAGTATAGTACCAAAGACACTGGATTTTCCTCTTATTAAAACTCATTGCTCCAAACCAGCGACTGTTAGAAATCTGGCACTACCCTGAAACTGAAGTCTAAAGAGTGTCCTAGTTATTCCTTTTAGACCGAGCAATTCTATGAAATGAAAAGATAACTCTCTAAGCGCGACCCTATGTATATAAGTCTCGGGATTTGACTAAAGATTGTAACTAAGATGGAAGACGGTGACGGTACTAAGAACTCAAAATGTCCCATATCATATAAATCACGGAGTAAAACAAGCAGGAGCTTCTATAGATCCATGTCTCACTTTGCCAAAACTTTTTTTTACGTAAGGGCTTGCGCGATTGCCCCTAAATAAAGATATTCTTAACTTAATAAAAGAACCGAGTCATATACCCTTTGGAAACCCTTTTGCCTCAGTACAAAGCCTAGTGAAGAGGTATGCTCTTTACAATAGTTTGGTTTTTACACCTTAGCTTCTTATCTCAAGATTTCTTGTATAGAAGGTGATCCTTACCGTGCTGTATATACTCTATCTAGTTATTTATTGATGAAGAGTCAAAAGGAAATCATTAAATCAATTTATCACAAAAGGAAACTTTTAGAGGCTACCTCAGTTTTTTATCGAATTGCAAACTTGTACCGTTTTTTCAATTTTGAGAAGTTAGACACACGTAGCATACCTTGTTAGAGATTGGGCATTAGAAGGAAACTTTGAAGCTTGAGGGAAAGATATTAGTGATTTCTATTTTTACAGTAGTAAGTATTCAGATATTTTTTATTAAATCTATATACATTTCAAGAGTTTAGGATCAAACTCTTCGGCCCTATCAAATCCATTAAGAAAGAAATCCCAAGCAATTCACTTTTGAAGTGACACCTTATCAGCAAACCTGATAAAAAAAAGTACTAACCAGGATGCCCTTAATTTTAATTAAATTGTGTAAATTCAAGAGAATAAAAGCCACTTTATTCATTAGAAATTCGTGTAATAACGGGAAATCTATTACTGAAGAAAAGACTCATTCTTATGTTTAATAGCTAAAGTTTCTTTTGAAAAAAAAAACTAGTGATAGTCCTTAATTCTATTCTAGGATTCATACTAAGTACTTGAAACGAAAGAAAATTAGTATAATAAAGACGTATGACAAAAGCGGCTAAACAGAGAGAGGGAGGCTCCTTAATTAGTACAGTAAATTTCATTTTTTAATTGACTTCAGTTGCTCGATAAAAAACATTCTATTTATCGGTACGCTCAAAATAGTACTGAAATCCGGGAAGAATATTCTCATAAAAAGTACTACAAACAATGAAAATCAAGAAGCCCGGTATTGAGATTCAGAAGAAGAGGATACTTACACCTAAAGACTTTTACTGCAAGTATGAGCTTAACTCGATAGAAATAAAGTTTCAAAAGAATCCTCAATGGGTCTCGACTTAGTTATAAGAAAAACTCGATATTAATCTATACTCTATTAAGAATTAAGAGTTCGTAGACGTTTAATACACCCCCTTTCTATTTTATCCCCTCAACATTCCCCGCCGAGCACTCATTATCCTCAGTTTTGGAATCTAAACGAGGACTTATTTCAATAAATTACATTCAAGTCAAGTATTAAAGGCTGTACTAATTTTATTTAGTTAATCCAGCAAAAGGAAAGGGGTAACAAACAAGTCAATGTGCATAAACAAGGAGTCTTTTGTTATGTTATAGGGGGAATAGAAAAGGAGTTTCCTAAAAGCATAACAAGAAATCTCTAGACTTCATTTTTCACAATTATAAAGAGTCCTTCTTCTAGTAGACAAATTCCTTTGTGTCAAAAGGTTCACCGTATCAGCAACAAGTATACCTATTTTCCGCTCTATTCCCTAAAGTAAAAAATAAGGATTCCCATGAGAAGATTTCGTTACGACTCTTCTATTGTACATTCCACTAAGTCCTACTTACACTCATAATAAAGGACCCCCGGCTTTTCTTTGTCCCTAATTCTCCAATTAATTCAGGCTCTACTGAGGGAAGTGTTTAACTGGGCCCTTAGTACCTTTTAACTTTTGATATAACTTGATTCCAAAAAGCTCTACCCTATTCTGAATTCTGACAAAGCTAAGTCCTGTAAAAAAAGATTATCAATACTTTAATAGAGAAACTAGAAATCTTACTCTGTAAAACTTCAATAAAGCTATATTTCAGGAAGCTACTCCTCCCCTTTTCTTTTAATTGCAAGAACTTTTTATTTACCTTCCTAATTGAAAAGAAATAAACTTTTAAGAACTACTCCTTAATCCTTAATTAGGCCCCTTTATTTGGGTTATATTGTGTCTCATTTTCAAAGTGTTTCTCCTTAGTTAGTAAAGTACTGTATTTTGGAACTTCTCCGGTCTCTGAATCCCCGGGGAAGCGCTGTAGACAAGACACTCGGTTTCTTGTTATTCATTCGTCTAAGAATTAAATTAAAAAAAAGCCCTTTTTTTAAGGCTTGAAGCTGTCGGATTAAGAACAACTTACTACCTATTTACTTTACTATATTATATGTGACAAATTCAAAAGAACCTTGACAAATTCAAAAGAACCTTGACAAATTCAAAAGAACCTTAAAAAAAGAGTTTTTCTCTATAGCCCAAAGCGTTCTAGTCTAACTTCCTTTATAAAAAGATAGTAGTGCTCAAAAACGTGGATAAGAAATCAAAATTTTAGTAGGTTAAGGGTGGATTAGAACCCCCGGCGGTGAATAAAAAAAACCGCTTTCTATTTTAAGAATTCTAGGTATTCCTGAAAGTAAGAACTCTATATGCGTAATCAAAAAAGGGTAAACTCGAGGCTTTTAGGAGTATTTCCTACTTAGCCGAGCTCTTAATTTTAGATTTACTACACCTTACTTACTATGTTAAAAGTGCTTTTCAGAAACATTGCTTATAGTATAGGACCCGGACCGTAGCATTTCTCTTATTACTTCTAGATTTTTAGTTATTACACGAGCACGCTTTGATTTCTCAAGAATCTAGGATCTGATCTCCCTTTTAACGGGTTTTTTATTAACAAGGCGGATAAGGGTACACTCATACTTTTTTTTTGAATATTAATAAGAGTTTAACTTCCTAGCGTCATTAGGGTGCTTTGATCCATCTCGCTAAGGCGGAAAAGACTTGTTCTATATAGTTTAGAATTACTTATATTTTATACTTCTCTAGTCACAGCCCTGATAGAGGCTCCCTAAGTATCTTCCTAAGCCAAGCCCTTTACTTAATACTTAATAATTGGGATCTAAACCGACTTGTTGAAAAGGCTACCTGTTAATGAAGCTTTCCTTGCTGCGGATACAGTAAAAAAAACTGAGGTACCAGGAAAATAGAGGCCTATTAAGTAACACTTCCATCTATTAAAGTAAAGCTAGAATACCGGACTGACACCGGAAAGGAAGCACTAACCAAATACATAAGATACCCGGAGAACATAGATCCTGCCAGTTGTTAATTAGCTTTCCTAAAGGAACTTGTTCTGGGAGATTCTTGGAGCTTGGAGGAGCTGTAAATCTTACTAAGTAAGGGTGGGGCAGTGCAAAGGATAACTGTCTTTGTTCTAATGACAGTGCCGGATAAGGAGTCAATATACAGAAGAAAGAGATTCTCTTGTCGAGGATAACAGAAACTGATTCTACTTGTTGTAGCTAACAGGAACTCTAGCTTTAGGAGATTCCCTTATTGTTCTAATCGAGCTAATGTTCTAGCTAGGGTTGTATTCTATAGTCTTTATACTACTTGTTATAAGGATAATTCCTCTAGTTTTATTTAGTTTTAATGTTTGTATAGGAAGTGTATGCCTTAGAGAATAACTGAGTACGTCCATCTTACCGAGTAACCTCTTGGTTAGGAGGTTAATCCCATTTACGGCATCTAGTATATACCATCTTACACTATGACACCTAGAAAAGAAACAAATTTCTTTAATTTAATTTAATCAAAGTGAAAGTTTGTTTCTTTTCTAGAAAACCAGAGCCAAAAAAAAATTTAGAATTAGCTAATCCGAAACCTCAGAATACCCAAGTTTTATATTATATTCAGAATGCCCTTTAGAAAGCTTCCCAAGTATTCTATACCTTTACCTTTGAAGAGTTAAGCATTGGGATCTGGAGACCTTTTTTAGAGTCTATGCTATTTCGAATAAGTCCTCCTTAAAAAAAAAAAAAACGAAACTAACTGACAGTAAATTCCCATATAAGGTAAAGCAAGCATGACATCTCGAAAGCAGCTTCCCTTTATTAAGAATTATAGAAACCCAGGGTCTTGTTGACATAGGAAATTCTTACTATCTAGGGGAGGGACTTCGGTTAGGGAGGTCTAATAGCTAGAGACTCGAAAGGAGAAGAATGTCTAATAGATTTAGCTCTCAAAGTAGAGCGCGTGTAGCAGATAAAATAAAATCCTAAATTAAATAAAAAGGGTGTTCTTTGGAGTTTAAACCACAAGTATAGTATCAACCTAGGAAATGAAATCTAAAATTCCTTTCATTTCATAATGAAGCAGTTTTGTGTTAATCTTAAAAATTTTTCGGAGGAGCTTCTTTAAGATACCCGCTAGTAAACACCCTGCCTTAATAGTAAGGGAGTCAAAGTACTAACCAAGGGATTCCTGCTCTGTTCCATTATATATAGAGCTAAAAACGCAAAAAAAAAGTATCAAGTGTTAGCTTAGCACTAAATGACCATACGAAGGATTTTCAGTTAATTTCATATCTTAACCCAACCCAGATTACCTTTATTTAACCGGAATACTATTCCCTATATTCGTTCGTAAGCGGAACCCCTCTTTTAATGTAATGACTATAAAATATAAGAGAGACCCCGCCCCCGGAAACCCTGGTCGGATCCGAAATACGTGCAGGATTTCCTTGCCAAAGTCTAAAAAAATCCCTTTAATCTTCTAGGAATCCTTGTTAAATCTATTTTAGTGGTTAATTCCCATACTCACATTCATTACCGAGGAGCTTCCATGTAAGATTTCTTTGCGAAGATAGACTATTAGAGTTTGTCTTCTTGACTTAACTCCAACGAAATACCGAGGATACCTTAAACATAACTTAACATTACTGGGATATAAAGGATACCCTTCGCGACTTGTGCTTCGTTTCTTTTTTTTATACTATAGAAAAACTCGGAGTAAATTATATATAATAAGAGAGATTTTCTATTTCTACGCCCCTTTTCCTCGCCTCTACCTAGGTTGTCAACTAAGTTAATTAAGTCAGGAGGCATGTCGCTTAGAATCTTTTAACAAAAGCTCTTTTGAATAATATGCCAACACAGAAAGACTCCAAACTGAAAATTAATAGCTTAGTACTCAGTCATAAATGATAGATTAAAAAAACCGTGGAAAAGTAGCTGTAGTATTTTCCGCAAATTCGCATCTTCTTTACCAGAGTACCCTTAACAGTAGAGAGTTCTTAAATACGTAGCTTTCTCGAAGGAGTGACACCCCACTTAAGATAAAGAAGTGTAATTTAATCGTCTATGTTTGGATCTGAGAAGGTATAACTCTCTTTCCTTTCTCTGAAACATAGGAAAGATTCTAGGCCTTTGCTATCAACTGCAAGTGAAAGAAATCCCTAGCATGCCAATGGATGCAAGTCCCCGTCTCTAGCTATGGAACACTCTCTATTGCAGCTCTTGACTAAACGTAAATACCTACTCTTCATACCTTCAATTCCAAACTAACTCGAACAGAACAAGTAATTCTATAAGTCAATCAATTCTACTACAGCTTTGGCATGCAGTCACTCTCTTTCATTGGCCTTCTTACAGGATTTCGCCTTAGTTATTTTGTTTTGGGGCTTAGGTGAGGCACGAGATATATTAATTTCCCTCGATTCTACACTAAAAAGATAAAATGAACACAAAAAAAAAGTCAATATACTATTAATCTCAATGTTCGCAGCGCAGCATAAGATGCTTTAAAAAATGTCGGTTAAATACTTATAATGTAGATAATTGCATAGCGTCAAGACTAAAGTGAGCCAATTTAATTGGACTACCCACTCAAAGCCATAGACCCCCCGGTATGCTATACCTTATCTTTTAACTGGTATAATCTTCTCCGGAATTCATTTAGAGAAGCTCAAATTTGATAGCTAGAAAAGTGGATCCTTTTTTATAGCATTTGTTTTTTCTTGTATTTCCCCCTTTGAACGCGATTTTAGGATTACAGACTTGACCAGGGAGTACGCAGGGAAGCCCTCGAAAACTTTATGCACGGATTCTTTCTTTGATGTACCCGTATGGAAAAGGGAACCCTTCAGTCCCAGAATAGTTGAAATTGAAGACCTTAAAAACTTACTTAACTCTCCCAAAACTTTGACAAGTTCTGAATCAGCTTTATATGTCTGGAGAACCCCCCTTTTTTATTTCTAATATATTTATTCGTGAAGTCCTGTTTTTTGATCTCATATTAGTCAACAGTCTTTCCGGTATTATATAAAGGAGCAGCTACCAGCTTCAGATTTTCTGGGTATTTTAAGGCTCTTCAAGGGAAACTTTTGTCTCTAATTTAGAATTTTTTGTGTCTTTTCTTCGCGGAGTAGCCTATAAGTAAGGTACAAGAACTTTGGAATAATCCCTAACTACTAAACTGATGAAGAGTACTAAAAGAAGACACTTTAGGCTTCTCTTCTAAATAAAATACCTTAAAATTACTTTTTAATAATTAAAAAAAAAGAAAGCTGCTATTCCAGCCTTTTCTTTTTTAAGTTCAAGGCGAATATCTAACCTACTTTATATTTTAATCTTACTTCTTGAGATACCAAAGTTCAAAGTTTCTATAAAAGAAAAGATGTGCCCCCAAACTGCTTTACACAGCAAGATACTTCATACGTAGGAAAAGTCTTAGCCTAAATAAAGAAAGCAACAACCCCTATAGAACGAAATGTCCGGGATAGAATAGAAAGCACGTAGATCCATAGGAAACTTTAACATAAGAATAAGTACTTAATTAATTATCCGCCATACACCTTACGCTTGAGTGAACACACCTATACTAATTCGAAACCAAACTAAAAGAATTTGAAAGGTTTGGAATAGAAGAGAGAACCTAAGAAATCAAACTCTGCAAAGTCGCTTTTTAGGGGTTCTAAGTCCCCGGCCTTCCTTCCTAAAAAGGGAGTAGAGCCCCTGGGATAAATTGAATTATTAAGACTAACGCGGGATCAAAAAACTTGTATCAGAAACCCTCGGATGGCTTGGGATTTCCTTTTGTTTATTAGAAGCTCCCAGCCTTTCCGTACAGGAATAATCCTCAAAAAAGAGGTTTACTAGGATAGGACAAAATAATTCTACAAAGTATAACTTGAAGTATAATTAATTACGTAACTTGGCTTAGCCCGGATACGTTATGCTAGTGAAAAAGGGTCAAAGTCGTCCGTTTGCCTGTTGTCACCTAATCATGTGTACTTAATCTTCTGAAAGAGGTAAACTCCTTAGCGATTTCCGAATCTTATTTAGGACGCCTTGATATTTTCATATCTATTGCAAAGCTCCCTTTTAAGAGGATAGCTTCGGCAAGGGTAGTGAAAAAAAAATCTTATATACTAGAATCTAAAAAAGGACTTGCTAGCCAAGGAGTATTCCGGAATTCCTATTTTTTAGGCATTTTTTGAAAAAGACTCGGAATAGAGAACTGATATAGGCAATTTGTAATAATTTTAACCCTAGAAGTCTTAACAGAATCTTTATTTTATAATAATAACTCTATCTTGCGAAAAGCCCTGTAAAAATCTAATCTATTCTTAAAAAACCTCTTCTTATTTATTATATGAAATAGACCTCGCTCTGTGCTGTACTAATAGACCAGAAAAAATCCAGTATAAACGTAAATATAAGAGTCCCGCTTTATTCTGGTAATCCTACCCGTAACAGAGCTGATTAAAAAAAAAAACTTCCCCTAGCCTGAGCTAGAACCTCAACTTTATTTAAAGAATTCCTGCATATTTTTCAAGAAACCCCTATAAAACGATCACGAACTGGAACTTCTATACGCACGTTTAGGAATTCCCTCAATTCTGTGATTCTTGAATTTCTATTCAACAGAATAAAAGCAGAATTAGATTACTCCCATTTGTTAAACAGATACTGGAAAACTGGTTTTAAAGGGCACTCACAATAAAAAGTAACTCTAAGGCATATTCCACCTGTTCCCCGTAGCTTATTGATACAAACCTTAGAATATTATTCATCTCTATTATAGAATTATAGAATAGTCCTTGGTTAGGATAGGAGGTTAATGCCATATAAGAATAGTTAACCCTTGCACTATATAGGACCCTCCTAAAAAAGGCTCTAAAAAAACTAGAACCAGCAAAATAAAGTTAAAACTTATTCAGTAATTACAAGTACGAAAGATTCTAACTAAATACAAATGAATATAGAATAACCCCGAATTATCCAAAATGACTTTTCTCTTTGGTTTAGGTACTTCCTTCCTTCAAGCTGTTCTCTGAGAGCCCTGGAAACCCTATGAGAAAGAAAGTTTATTACTTCTCAATTTCTGGTCTATCTGGATACTACAAGACAGCTGCTTCCCTTTAGAAAAACTTGTTCAGCAATTTCAATTCTTATAATATAATATCTAGGGAAGATAGTCTAATGCTAATGGCTACCTGATAGATAAGATCTGAATACAAATGAGCAATAACGGAGCTAATAAAAAAAAGAGTTCCCCTCGCTTTATTACTACAAGTAGTACTTGGTAATGAACTTTCTTTAGTTGTTTAAATTTATTCATAAAGCAAGCTAATATTCCATATTTATCCATTTTACAGCAGGACTTATTGATTTGTACCACAAGCAAATCCCCTAAAAGCGAAAGGAATCTACGCGTTAAAACATTTCCTTAGAGATCCAAAGCAAATATAGTTCCAGAAAGTGAATAATAAAGATAGGAAATCCAACCTAAAGCCTCGAATAAATTGAATAACCTTAGAAATGACTTTGACTTACTCAGTATTCTCCAATAGGAATTGGCTACCCCTTGCATGGATAAAAAAGTGCACTGAAATATCAGACTTTGACTCTTAACTACGGAATTTGGCTTATACTTAACTTAATATAGACCATGACAACATCACAACATCAGGAAATAAGGACTTTCGGCTTTCTTTAGCCCGGGTTCGATTAAGACATTGTAAATACTTTCGCTTTCTTGTATTACTGACTTAGCAGACTTTCAAGTGGCATATTAGAGTTTGGTACGACAAGAAAAGAGAGTACCTTCGTCGGATTTAGGCGGAGAAGATACGTTATAAAAATCTGTCTTGTAAGAAACTCTTTTTTGATTCTTAGTATTATATAGAGTTACCCTGTTAAGGGAGAATTACTCTAGTTTATGTTGCTTATCGATAAGGAGTGTAGAGCTTTAGAATGATAGTGAGTAAATCTCTCTTACCTACCAGGAACGAAGTGAGGGAGGTTAACTCCTTTAGTAGTATTTATAGGTAGTACATCTCACACAGGAAACCCAATATCATATTCATGACTTCTTGACTTAGCAGGAACACGAGCCATAGAAGCTGTACGAGCAAGAGCTATAGCCAAAGCTGGAGCTCCTGCTCGTAAATAATACTAATAAATCCCATAGTATATACAGAAGTTTCGTCTTATAAAAATGGATTCCTTTTTTTGATCTGGTCTTGTTTAAACCTTCCCGAAATAATCCTAGTAAATAGAGTTTTAGTATTCCTATACTATCTGAAATAGAAAAAAAAAGTAGAGGTATTCTTTCTTTGATTTGAGGCCTTCCCTATATTTTGTGGTTAATTCTTGAAAATAGATACCTTCAATTGGGATACTATAGAAGCTCTGTAAAAAGGTTTGTAACGGACACGCAGATTGAGCTGCTTAAACTCTTATATATAAGTTTTTTTGCAGGGTTCTTAGTCTAGCTAACATTACCAGTCCTTAAGTCCTTTAAGATCACAGGAGTTTACTTAATTGAATACATTTCGGATTACCTGCCGGCATCTCCTCCACAAAAGACATTCGTGTTGATCATTAAGTGTTTGTCTACCTCTTCTTTAGAATCCTGTACGCGGATCTCTCAACAAAGCATAGCTAAATAAAACTCCCGAATCTGGGATATTTTAGCACATTTCTCTTATCTCTGAACCGGAAACTCTATAATCTTGCCAAATCCTGAAAAGGTGATTGAGCTACCAAGCCTAAGGTACCAACTAGAATTCCTTGTTTTTTTGAAGGTAAAATATAGGTACCGAATAGGTAAAATATAGGTACCGAATAAGGATCCTAACAACTCTAAAACCCTAACTCTAAAGCCTCCCTTTTCTTCTAGAATCTCTAGCTCTTGTTTGTAACCTAGTAACTCTATAGCCAACTCAAAATGGACGGTAAACTTAAAACTTAAGGTTGTCAAACTCAGAATTGAAGGATAACATAAGATAGAGAATCCCATCTTCTTCTATGGTGGTAATGGCAACCTTTAGGTTGAAATAAGAATACTCCAAAAAGATCTTCCTGAATCTGATGAACTAGAACTACTTACCATCCAGAACAAGCTCCAATAACTGAGATCCCATAAAAGAGGATTCTAAGGAACTCAAACCTGAAGAAGTCTTTACCCTTAACTAGACTGACTCCAAATAGTATAAAACTAACTAAGACAAGCTTACCTTGATGGACTGTGAAGGTGAATCCTTGAAAGTAGGCCTTTGACAGTAACTGACTGAGTACACTCTAATTCCATGGACTCTAACTCTAATATCCACCTGTTCTAATCTAACAAATCTAAGAAGGCAACATGCTTATCCACTCTCATATAATGTCTTCCTCTTAGTAGGACCTAGAACCTTAGAACCCCAAAACCCTATCTTCTATCTTCTCTGTACTATGCCAGCTCGAACCGGTGTCTGTAGCTAGGAGGTGTATTAATTCTTAAGAAGATTCTTAGGAAGAATAATATATTATTAACTGAAAGTAAGTTGAATTCCTAAACTCATTAATTCGTGCTAATGGAAACGAGCCTGTTTATTGACATTCCCGGTAAAGACTGAAACTGATAAATACTGAATCCTTTTGTTTGAGTCGATTGGACTTTCCGACAGCCCTGAGTGTTTTGTAAGGTAGAAGTTCTTAGAGAGCTTTATTCCGATGTATCTGTACTGGAATAGCTGGAAAAGAATTGCTTCCAAAAAGAATTCCTGTTTTGTAGTTCATTGTAGTTTAACCTGGTATTCTTTGCTTTGGGTTTTGAGAGTATTGAGAGTATAGTCCTAAGTCTTTACTCAGAACTCAGAGGTTAGTCTTTCTCATCTATATAGCTATGAGGATAGAGAGGATAGAAAGGGAAGTGACTCATTTTAGCACTGAATTCTATCTATATCGTGGGTAATTGCATAACTCTAAGGGACATAAGAGACTTTGGACTATAAGACACCGATCTAACTCAGCTCACTATAAGGACTATAACTCGAATTCAGGAATCTAAGCAATCTAACTCACTCATTTGTTTTTGCTAGGTGCTCTTCAGTTTATAACTCTTGATTCAATTAATAAAATAAACTAGGGGTACCCATCATATCTATGGATAAGGGAGATATTTGATTTTAAAGCTTGACTAAAATTCCTACTTCGACAGCCTAATTCGAATGATTTTATTGCACCTTTGTCTGGCAAAAAGGCCTATCTCGAAAGGGACAAAAAGTATTCTATGCCTACCTGGATATAGGGGATTTCTAATTACTCCAATTGATTGAACAATTAAGCTTCCCGATAAGACTTCCATAAAATCAAACTAAGATTTCATTTCAGGCGTACAAATTTGACAAATACAACTGGACTTTAATACTGATAAAAGCTTTACTTAATTTATTATTGCAGAGATATTTTTCCTAAGGACCACTAAATAGCCCGGGATCGTGTTATAGAGTATGGAATTTAACTAAAATAGCACCTGTTAAATTACCAGACCCCCCATTTTCTAGTAGATTTTGTTTTCAAAGGGGTTTTTATTCCAGCTTTTTAGGCTCCGTGTCTGGGATTCCTCTCCATTATATGGATAACTTAGGTTTATTCTAGTCCTAATCGAGCTCAATCCTTTTATTCTACTCACTAACTGCTCCGCCTTTAAGTTGAAATAAAAGTCACAAAGAAAAAAGACTGTAAACTAACTAGCTTTTCTATAGACCCTAAAGCCTCCTTATCTTATCACAGGAGTGTCGCCCTAGCGACTGGTATTGCGCACACAAAGATTTAACTAATAAGTAAAGTATAGGGGCCCCCCTTTTTTCCTTTTAATTTAACGAGAACTTGCTTGCTCGTTAGGGTTATGGCGCTCAATAGAATTTAATCTAGATTTAGCGGAGTTTTACTAAAAAGCTTATTCTAGGCAAAGCAAAAAAAAGATTATTGATATTATTACTACTATATGAAAGTAAGAACGGAATTAGGTATAGATAAGAGATTCACTGAAAGAAAGTTTTTTAAGAATTCCTAACTAACTAACTAACTAATTAGGTAAAGCGTGCTATGGAACTCTCTTAATTTAATTAATTGTTCTGGGATAGCAAGACAAAACGAAGCTAGGAGATGGACCAAGAAAGTTCTCCGATACCTTCTAATGGAACTGTTGTTAGGATCTGTAAACTTATGCTTTTATGACTATATTGCTGGGATTGTATACTGTTGTAGAGGCAAAGAAGTCCGTTTTTTTCATTATGTTAAAATGAAAAGGTTACTCTATACTATAATAGAGGAACATACGCAATCTTTAATATTAATGATAAGAGTTGGGTACTGTAGAAGCAACGAGACTCGAATAAGGCTAACTTCTCTCGTACCAATTATAAGTAAGCTCACAAGTAAGCATATATCTTAAGAACTCAAACTATTAGGACTGTCTAGAACTAAAGACTATGTAACTTTAAAAATGACTAAAACCTAATAATAGAAGAACTCCTAGCTACTATTATACTATGACTCAATAGGTAAGATACTTGTTTAGCAATAACTACAAGAATATAAGAAGGAACATGAATCTTAAAGCCTCTCAAATTACATGTGAACCTAAACCCTCTCTTTAAAAGCAAGTTCCTTGTCATCCGATACCCTAAATCCACTGGCTAACCTAATAAATAGCTTCCTTGGGACCTCTAAATCAAATACACTCTTGTCTCTGTCAATGCCTGCTATAACCCTATAACTACGACCACTTAGGCTGACTCTTTTGAAACCAACTCAGAATTCCCTAACTAACCCTCAAGAGGACACCTAAGGAATTGGTGCTAATGGAAGGTGCTAAAGGTGGACTGTTCCTATGTAAGCTAAGGAGTTACTGAGCTATCTTGTTATCTAAAGCATGCTGTCTTATAAAGGTGGACAAACTCTAAATTGAAGGAAATTCTAATAGATTCTCTTCTTTGTTAAGGAGATTGCTTGACAGAGGTACTACACTTGATACTACAGATTCTAATTCCTGGGTTGTAGAGTCCTAAGAATTTCTAAGAGATAGGTTTAGGAAAGTCACTCTATTAATTAAGTGTCCTTTGAAAGCCTTGATAGGACAGTAGAATACAGAATATATAGGGAATCCCCTCTTTGCTTTACTTTGTGTGTTTGAGTTCTTCTTCTTTCTATGTAAATAAGCTCTCTTACAAACCAGTTAAATCAGAGCAAGGTAAATCACCAAAGGAGACAGCTTCCTTAACAAGTTAAAGTGCTTAAGAATAAGTAAAGAAACTCAGATCAATAGTCAGGAGTATAAGCTACAAACAACGGTATTGGCATCTGGGTTTGGTTCTAAAGGAGCGATGGGACACATTATATGACAGAGACTGCGTTCCTTAAAGTGCTTAGCTGGTTTAGGAATAATTAATAAACTCTAGTTCGAAATTCCACTTACTTATTCAGTTTTATAAACAAGGACCTTAACTTTCTATTTATAAACCTCCAGAATCCAGGGATATCTACACCTTTTCAGTAAACACTTTCAGGACAAGACTAAAGAAAGGAGATATAGGTACTTAACTGTCTTAGCTTAGAATAGAACCAGAACATGAAATATTTCAAAGGAAAGCCAAATCTGAATTACAACAATAGCAAGATTGTAAGGTCCATTTCCTGTTATGTCTAGCAAAAGTAAGTAATATAATAAGTAATCGGTAGTTTTTCTTAACTTGGTGTAGACCCTGGTATTTTATAGACTAGAACTAGAATAGATAGTTTAGGACTATAGGAATTGCTGCTATTAGGAGAACAGATTGATTCTATTTGTTTAGAAAGTAATAATTAAAGTACCTGGATAATTAAGTAAGGAATTCTAACTTTCTGAATTGGAGCTATTTCTTCATGAGGGCCTGCTAAATAAGGAATGTTAGTTCAACATTTTCTTTTTTCCATTATTGGAGAACCCAACTCCACTAATAGTCTAAGTCTAAGCATCCAGCCTCTGTAATATAATGAATGTACTTATTCTCTAGGAACCAACTTCAAATTGTAGCTTGGAATTCTAACCAGGTTGCACTTCTCTCATGTTAGCAATTTCAGCTATTCTCAAGCTAAAGCTCGCCTCAACCAAGTATCTCCGCCCAGTATAGAGATTTCAGCAATTCCCCTTCGGTATTAACTAGTTTGTAGTCTAGGGATTGCCTTTGAGAGCTTTGACAGGGATTTACCCTTTGTATTTGTATTAGCCTCTGTATTAACAGGGGATTTACAGGTATTTGATATTTACCATTATTAGCTTGGGATTCGACGGTATTCCTTTTCTAGGTTCTCCGGTTTCAAGAGAGCTTGGTCTTTTTGGGGCGGGATAAGTTATAAAAAGTTTTCGTTTGAAGGATTTTAGTTTCATTTTAAAGGGTATATTAAGAAAGGGTTTTTTTAAGAATTCTAAATTTGTATTTTGAAAGCCTGCTTTTCTTGGTGTTGCTGCTAGTGATGGTATATACTCTAATACTTCTAAGGTTTCAATCCTCTTTTACTGATAAGTACATAAAATGAAATGAGGGAATATCCCTTATAAAGAGTCAGTTCTTCTTTGGTTCCAGTATCTGTAGCAAAGTAACAAGCTAAAAATGTAAGAGAAATCCCGTGACGTTAATAGGTAGCTCCTCTAGTAGTCTTGTTAGTAGGAATTAGATTCTGGTATTCCCTCCAAAAAGGAAAAAGTTAGGTATTCAATTCAGATCAAACTTCCCTGTATTTTGGTTAAAGGCATTCTAAGGAAAGGGAACTAAGGAAGAGTTTGCCTTTGTGTTCCTGATTTATAATAAGTTGTTCGAAGGTTTTCTGAAGAGGGTTTTTCTACTGTATAGTACTTCTGTATCGCTTCTGTATCGAATTTCTTAATTTAGTAATCAGGTCTCTAGCTTTAGATTGTTTACTTGTGTTTCCGTGGAGGGCTTTAGGATAAGCTGAAGTGAATGTCTTCTTAGTAAATTGAGTTTGTGTGCCTCTTGCTTACAGTATCTTAAGATGTAGGAAATAGGGAGGCCTGTTTTTTGGCTGGCTTGTTTCCTATTTTCAATATCGGATATTCTGGATAATAAAGGGGTCTAGAGGGGCTTGCCAAAGAATATTTTGTAAAGAGCTTTATTTCTAGGTATTATTTATGCATATGAAACAAATAATTAAGAGCGATACCAGCATATATAGGCTTAGTACTAAGAAGAAGTACATTGAATAAAAGAGTCTTGAGGACTGTGTGATTCCTATGTTTTGTACACTTTGACAGCTTTGTAACCTTGTCTTTATAAGTTTCTAATTTGTATTTTTAGAGCCTTTTCTATTCTATTTCTACCCTACTTTCTAGCTGCTCTAGCCGATAGGAGTATATATATATATATTATAGCTCCAAGACAGGGTATACAGAACAGGTAAGTCATTAAGAATTAAGTCACGAAGAGGTTAGTGCGCCTATAAGGTAAAAAAAAACTCTAATGCCAGGTTTCTGATTTCAAGATAAGAGGGGTGCTAGAGCTAGGTACCTGTTATAGGGGTCTCTAAGGAAAGGTAAGAAAAGGTGAATTCCACTCTCTTCGAGTTAGCAGTACATTCTAAGCAAGTAAGCTTTCTAGTTAGTGCGAGGTTTCCAATTAGAAGGTTTAAGCCTCAACAAGGGGTTTCTGAGTAGTAGTTAAGGGTGCATTTCAGGGTTTTTCCTAGATTTGGGTCTGATAGTTTAAAGATTAAGGAAGTCAAATGGAAGAGGTTCTCCTGATGTTGGTCCTCGTGAGTGTAAGGGGTTTCCTTAAAGACTTAGATTAGGTGTTACTAGTAAAAAGGGTTTTAGGAGTCTCTAGAAAAGAGATACGAATCTGTACATAAGAGCTTTTCTGGGGGAATTCATCAAGAAAAGTCACGTATTCTATTAAGGATCTTGGTGTACTCGGACATTCAGAGTAATATGGGATCTCTTCTTCAAAAACAGCTAAGTAGTAGAAATACAAAGGCGAAAGTATATAGTCTAATTTCCTGGAAACAAACGGGGGCTCCTTTTTTTCAGGTGGCAAGAATCTTAAATAATTAAGTTTTGAGCTTTGGGTAGCTTTTACAAGGCTCTCGGTTTACAGAGTGCTAGTTTCCCATAAGATTTGATTCTTTTTCTTCTATAAAGTTTTAGGGTAAATCCTACTTCCAAAAAAGGATTCCTTCTAGATTCCCGGCTGCAAGTTTCTATAAATATGGCAAATATTAGGTAGATAAAGAGAAATTGTTAGCTGTCCTATTTCTTTTCGCCACTATGTCTTAACCAATCCTGTTTGTTTTCTAGTCTTTTTTATTAGGTAACCGGGGTCTTAATAAATATGGATTCTAAGAGAGGGAGAGGAGGTTGTTACTTTTTCCTTATTTTTTGTAATATAGATTTTTTACCCATTAGTTGTTTTTAACTACAAACAAGTATACTTACTATGCTGTCTCAAAGCATATTTCAGGTCTAGAGGACTGCGCGGGACCCGTTTTACGAGATATTTCAAAGTTGGAAAGGTTTAGGAGTAGCTGGAATTACTAAAAGAGAACCCTAGTTACTAGATAATAAGGACTTGAGTACTAAGCGATAACTCTTAGTCTAGTTTTGACAAGATGGCTTAGGAGCTCCCAACCTTGGAAAGAACTTCTTATATGGAGGGTACCCTCAGACAAAAAAAATCACGATAAACAATTGTAGAAGGGGTTTTCACATGGATCAATATAAGGTATATAGTAATTTACCGGATTCTCTCTTAAAATAGGAAAGAAAATTAAGGATAACGAAGATTTTTATAAAGTTTATACTTATAAATTATCTAGAACGGAGTCGAGACCTATTATAGGTTATGGATTCCTGATACCATGTCCGTTTAAAAGGGGTTAACCGGTGGTAATTGGTTAGGGTACAGTATACTTTCACTTTACTGAGCAGAAAAGGATTAAGACAGGATCGCTAAAGGCTGCCTTCGTGGTTGTTCCAAAGGGTAAGCCCTCAAAAAACAAGTTAGATTACTTTAGATTTGTAGACCTGGGGTGTATCTTACACTTGCTCCTCCTTAAGGAAACTCATGTAACATGATACAAAACGCAAAGCCCTCGTAGTAGCTTACAATATTGTAAATAAAACTTAGTTTATCCAGCCCTTCTTTGTAATATATACCTACTATAATACAAGAACTTTGAATTAAGGAATACCTCTTTTGTACTCTCTGTGTTATGTTATAATGGGCCTCTTATTCTAGTACAGTAGGCAAAAAAGCCTATAGTCAGGGAAGTTGTAAAGCACGAAACAAAGCCATTTTTATTAATAACCTTCAAGAAACCAGATATCAAAGAAACCTACCTACATCACTTTCCTGTATTAATTCTATTTTACTGCTAAATACCTTGTGCTAGGAAAACTTTGTAATGAATATAGTCAATTTGTTGTCCTAAATTTTATTGAAAGTGACGAGTTTTCTTGCCGAGCTGTAAGGTTTTCAATTGGAAGTAGCATGTATATTTCTAAAATGTGAAATTATCTTAACTTTATTGAGGCGGGCCATTCTCTGCTTAATACTGACAAGGAACATAAACATGGACCTATATCTGATTGCTTGATCTAACGGCCTCGTTATTTGAGCACCTATTTGAGTTCGGTTTTATTCTTTCGATTTCTTAGTTTAGTTTTTTCGCAATTGGTTTTCTGAGGTACCCCTATAATAATCTATTTGACATAATATAAAGGGGAATAACATCATTGCTTAAGCATCTACCCTGAGAACAACTTTTATTTATTTGCAAACTTAGGACTATCTTTTTTTGGACGCAAAGTAGTAAAGGGAACCCCCTTTTTCAAAGAACTACAAAAAAAACGAGGGCTCCTATTCCTAGATGCTGAAAAACCTGCCAGCAGTTGGTTAACCCCAAGAGTTCTCTAATAAACTAAAACCTTGTGTCTTCAATTATGAGTTATGTCATAGAAATGAAGATCCCTGACTGAGTCAAATACACCTAACATATTTAATCGAGTTACAGCTATAGAATATTAAGTATATACTTTTTTTTGCTTAGTCCTTATCAAAAGTAAATACAGTTCGTATGGTAAACTCCAGCCCTTTAAGTTCTTAGTTCTTTGTGAATCTATTTGGATTAACTGGCCTAAGTCTTGTATTTAGTTGCCTAACCAGGAATTTTAGGACATATACATAAAGCAATAAGGTACCACTAGTTGTTTAAACTACCCCGTGGGTATGCCTGGGAAAAGAAGATATTAGTTTTTTGAGATGCTTTAGAAAGACAATAATACTATTCAATCAAAGCAGAAACTCTCTCAAATAGAAAGATTAAGGTTAGAATAAAGAAACAAATCCACAACCCGTACAACTAATAATCAATCTCATGAAGGTATAATAGAACCCAAACAAGACACTGAACTACTGCCTAGAACAGAACCTGATACAGAACAAACAAGTTAAGTTCCAAGAACTCCATTCAAAGCTAGAAAAGCTTAAAAAACTTCCTAAAGTTTCTATCTAAAATACAATTTCACCTTCAGCAACCCTGTTGTACATTCAACCCAGAGAAAGGAAAAAGGGTCTCAAAAGTAGGACTAGGTCTCGCTCTTTTGCTAGGTAACAATACACTCAATACCTCTTTTTGATAAACCCTGAAATAGAAAATTTCTGAATAAGAATCTTTTGTGACAACCATTATATTAAACGATACCCGGTACCAACTATTGGTAGACAGACTAAAAAACAGGTGTTCCTCTGTTTCCAATTCTAAAGCAGTAGGAGAGCGGGAGAGAAAAGGGTTTCTTCTTTACCGGGTTTACTGGTGCTTAAAAGGCCTTACAACCGGTTTTGGTATTGTTGTAATGAGTTCCCCTTTTTAGTGTTAAGTTTCTAGCCCTGTTTGCTTTTAACTCTGGTAAATTCGTAAGGGTTTTCCGGGGGGAGGGTTCCGCTAAGCTAAGGTAAGGTATTCCTTATTCTGGAGAGATTTAGTTGTGCTAAAGGACAGTTGATACGGTATGTTATGCTTCACTTTCGTTTGAAGTTTTACGGTTATTTGTCAGGGGATTGCGAAACCAGTCTTTTTTTTATTATCTTTACTCCCTCCTTTATTTACTCAGAGAGTTTCTTGGGCTCTTATAAGCGCGAATCATATCCGGGATACTGTCAGGAATCTTAATGGGAAGTAAATAGTGCAAAACTAAGTTTAAGGAATATTGGACATAATAAAGTAAAGGATCTTAAACTGTTTATTGGTACTCGAGCTTTGAAATCTATTTTTCCATAGGAAGTCAAATAGGACTCTAAGTCTAGTAGTTGGGCCTTACCTCCTTTAACTCTATTATAAATATTTAAAAAGAAGATTGAAATTACAGCGCGCTTAAAATTCATAACTGACGAAGCTACTTGCCTTAATTTATTACAAAATTTAGTTAACATAAGAGTACACAAATAAAAGTCAACATATCTTCCTCCGGCTCCTCTATACAATACCAATATCCCAACAATACAAAACGGAATAAAATAACTGGGGTCAGGACTCCTGGAAACGAGTTCCCCCTTAGTTATGTAGTAAATAAAATTTATTAGAAGGAGTTAAGACTTAATCAAAAGTGAAAGTATATTGCCTTTATTTTATATTATGGATTTCATACAATTTACTATTATTTATCAATAGTCTTATTTATAAACAACTCCTACAACTAGTCCCAGTAAGCGCCCAAGGAAACCTAGCTTTTCTCGTTAAAAACTAATGAAACTAAATCCTCTTTTTAATTAAGTGATTTAGAAGCACAGATTTTTGTAATATAGAGGTCTTAATATTACGGGGAGTCCTAAAAAGGGGTCCGGCTTAACCGTCTTGTACTAGCTATTAAGGGGTATTCCGCCATATCGTGTAGATAGAAGAAAGGACTAAAAAAAGCACCTATTGATATCTGACTCTGTTTAATATACGAATTCGAGAGAAATAAGCCAGAAATCGCTAGTGGAACTTCTGACTCTTAGTAAGGACTCCCTTAAGTACAAGTAGATAGACTTGGGAAAGCTCCGAGTTTCAGATTAAAAACAAGAAACACTTTCTTGTGGACTCAGCCTGGTCCAGTACTAGAAATAAATAATAACTCTAGTGATCTTTCTATTTTTTCTGTTCTACTATGAACCTCCGAAAAACTTCCTACAGCAAGGATTGCACCTAAGAATAAGCACATTTCTACTAACTATTTATTTAGAAACTTTTTTTGTCACAACAATTTTCTAAATAGAAGATTTTAAAGAATACTTTATTCAACAGTATCCTAATTAGCGAGTCCACCATAGTTAATTTGAACCTTACTTCCGAGGTTTGTTCAATCAGAAAGTCGTAATCGCATTGCTTTTTACCAGAAAGGAGTTTGCATATCCTGAAAAATGAAGCGGCAAGGTCTATTTTATTAATAACAACTTGACAAGCTATAGAAACCATTATGATCTTAGAATCTCAACAAATTCGCACTCAGTTTATTGTAACATTCACAAGACTTAAATTAAGAATTTAGGTTACTAGATTTAAGAAATAGAAATGAAGAGGCTCTCTTGACTCCTTTTAAGTTTTAAGATCTATACCCTATCTATCTTAAGCGCTGGGATTTCCTTACCAATAAAAAGGGGTACCGATCTTCTCTCATGAAGCTGCTTATATCTGAAAGGAAAAAGTAAGACTACCTTTCTCTTCTCTCATTTAGTGTTTCTTTGCAAATCTAGCGGACTTTGGTTTTTTAATGGACAAGATATTTCTAGTTTTTCTTTAGCAGCAAGGATTAACGAAACTAGGATTTACTGTTTCAGGATTTTCCTTACATTTGAAAATGGGTTTAAAAATACAACTTATTCAGTTGCTTTTAGTGAATTTTTTACAGGATTCTACTTCCAACCCAGGTCGTCCTTAAGAATAGTAAGTTGCAAAACTTATGTATTATGCTGCTTACCTTTCCCAAACAAAGCCCTTTAGAAGAAATCTTCATACCTTAAAGAGTACTGTACCGGCAAGGTTAAGATGGAGTCCTTATAGAAAGAATCTTCTTCACTTATCTAAATAGGCCGGGCTTGAAGAAGTTTCCTACATTGAACTTTCATTTTTACACGAACTTTTTGCTACAAAATCCATATATCTTTAAATTTCAATGAGATATTTTGTTTGGAGGGTTTAACGCATGAATTTAAGGAAATACTCTATTAGAATGACGAGTCGATTTATCACAAGTAAAGCAAGTCACCTTTTTGACTATGTACAGAAGGGATAGTGAACAGTTGAACGTGGACCAGTTTCCTTTTCGAATTAACGAGTAAGGGTTTCTTCTCTTCTCTTTCTCTTATACAGCTACTTAGTCTTTATTTAGGTATAAAAAGGGTGCTTAAAATCGGATTTATGCTGATTAAGAAAGAAAGATTGAGAAAAAGAAACCTATACTTTCTAGGCTGGGTCCTTTCTGAGAGCTATTACCTTACTAGATTAAAGTAAAGTGTTCCAACACCTACAATCCAGAATTTTTTAATTCTCAACTTTTAAGGATAGCTTCTAAACGGGACTCTCTTTGATAATGAATAGATTCCAGATAGTAAATAAATAAATAGAGTTTTCCTTGGTATGAGGCCCCTCTCGGTTTGTTTCAAGTTTCAGAGAAATGTTAAAGTACGCTATTAAATACCTTGCTATTCTATAAGCTCTTCTTTTTTAGACTCATCGGGCGTAAGCTTAACGACTCAGTCAGAATACGGTTGAATTACGAAATCCATTAGTTTTGTCCTAAATTAGTGAGATGCGAGTCTATTTTTGATCCTGAGAATTTCATTTGGTTTAAGAGATTTTCCTACATTTGAGATCCGTTTTTACAAGAGTAAAGAGTGGGGTGTAATAGGGTACGCTAACTCTCCGGGTTAAAGCAGCTCCAGTAGGTATAAGAGAGGAAGAGCCCCTTTTGTGAATATATGTGCTGCGGAGCCTTGATCAGCCTGTTTTCTATAAATTTTAAAGAGTTTTAACTAACTTTATAGACAGTATTTCTTCTGAGGAGAGAAGCGCTTTGTAAAAAAAAAAAAGTAATCCGTTTTTGATATACTAATCTCGGTAGACCCTAATGAAAGCGAAGAATTCCCTAAAAAAAAACCACTGCCACATCCTTAAGCATGGGATCCTATTCTTACTTAAATTTGAAAAGATTGCCCTCTCAACTTCTGGGTAGTCTAATGGAACTAACTGTATACCAAGAGTCTTCTGTTAAATGCATCCTCCTATTAAGATTATTTAAATAACTGATAAACGAGATCCAGATATAAGGTATAGGCTCCAGTTCAGTCTTGGTAGAGCACTCCGTCAAATAGATGGGTGTCATTGGTTCAAGCCTATAGTAAAGGCATACTCGTTTTTCGATATTAAACGAGTTTTGGCTAGGATATAAGGGTGGCAGATCAAATTATCTTAAGATGATAAAGAAATAAAAATAGCATAGGACTTCTTTATATTAGAATCAGTGAGTAAGCCATAGTTCATCCTTTCTTAGTTTGTAGCTAACCTTTTTATATACATTACGTTTAGTCTTTTTCGATATAGAGCTTAAAATATTATTCACCTACCACACTTTTTATACGGCTTTTGATACTCAATTTGTGTTGATCTTTTATCCTATGTACAAGTATATTATCCCGAATATTTGAGTTATAGTATTTCGTTAGAGTAAAGTAAGTCTTTTCATTTCTTTGGAGTATAGCTACGTGGTAAGACACTCGTTTGTATATATAATAGTGGGCATTTGAGTACAATATATAATAATAATAAGATATAAAGCGAGAAAACTATCCACTAAATAGACTAGCAATCAAAAAGATGAGTTTCTATATCTATAAAAGAGGAAGGGGTTTACTCTTGTAAGACTGAAAAGGAACCTAGTTATGACTACTTGTCTTGTGATTTTACCTAGGTATCGGTTGCGATAGAAAGTTCTATATAAGAACTATCCTTTAAGAATCTATTTAATTTGTTTTCTTTAGAAGGTATTATCAAGTAAGTAATTAGTTATCCCGGAATATCTCGTTATAAAGTCTCTCGAAAAAACGAAGCTGTGGTTAGGGTCTCTATTTTCTAAAACTTCTACTTCTTTTGTGAAATAAGACTGCTACCTGCCGCAAAAGGCATTTCCGTAAGCCTCTCCCGGGGCTAAAGTCAATATTCATGGGTCTATGATATAAGGATCTATCTAAAAAGCTGCGGAAGTCTTCTCTACACTTTCTATTTGTTTTCATCGTTTATATAGAACATTTTGCAAGTTCAAGATATTTGAGGTCTTTTATAGTGAAACGTTTTCCTTGCGAGGAATTTCTGTCGACAAGGGAATGGGGGCGTCGAAGATTTCAATCTTTGATGTTCTTGTACAGACTTTCTTTTCCGGGGTTCCGCTTAACTATAGTAGTAATTCGAAATTGAACTTATTTCATTAAAATGGATTCCTTTAGAAGTTTTGCTATTTTGTTCACTATGATTTTGGTATATTGTAGGATAAGGGGGCCTCCTACTCTACGTTTTATTCTTAGAATTCCTAGGAACGTAAAGCTCTTAAAATAGAGTCTACTATTAAATTAAGTATACAAAAGAGCGTAATGAGTAGGTATGGCTGCTTACTTCAAGTCTAGGGCGGAACTTTTAGCTCTCTTATATAGCACGAAATTTTAGATGTCTCTAAAGCTATGGATGCTCTTTCTATTGTACTGAAGGGGTGGTCCGTATAATTATAGAGGTAGAGTATGGAACGGATGCCTTTAGTTTTTACGAGGCGTGGATATTCTGTAAGGTATAAACTCTATTTTTGTAAGTTAATCCTCTTTTGATGTGATGAGAGTTAGAGCGGTCCAGGGTGATCGGGACACTTTTTGATATGTTTAACCCTAATTTTTCTTTCGAGTATTTTTCATTCTAACGAGAAAGCAAGCTTAACTCTATGAATTTTCCACTTAGACTATCCCTTTGTTATATTTCAATAAAGTAAAAGTTATAAAGAGTTCTACATCTAAATGAAGAAGCTCCCGAGGATTAAATATTATGACGTGTAATAAAAGAATCTTTTAATCTAGTTTTAATAAGCATCAAGAGTATACGCACAGATTCCAAACCACTGCTTACTCATAGTATATAATATCTCTTTAGTCGGATTCCCGTCTTTTTGACTCTTTGAATTTGAAAGCCCCCCCTGCTACCCTATGATATGAAATCTAGTACCAATCACAGTTATAAGCCAGCCCTGTTTTCTTACTTTAATCGAGTCTAGCAGCGACAAACCTCAAGCATAGTCGAAGGAAAAGAGAAGAACTATAAGTTATAGAAAAGGTGAATCATACTAAATGAAAAAAGAAAGCTTTTGTAGGCATGGGCACTTGAAAGGTATTAGAATCAGAGCACTTCCAAAAGCATAGTGAAGAATTCCAGTAATTTTATAAAAGACTACAATTTTTGTAATCCGCGGATAAGAAAAGCTCTAGAAATCAGGCGGAGGTCTTCCTACTATACTCATTCTATTAGGAAAAACTCCGATCTCTATATTATCTCCAAAGTTCTCTCCTCTATACTCTAAAGTCATTTCTAAGAGGAAGAATATGCCTAACTAATATAACATCTCATTTGAATACAATATATATATATTATGCTTATACGCTCGGTAAAACCAGGACCCATTAGAGGCATACTGTGTAGACAGGTAAGAATACTCATAACAAAAGTACAGACTTCAATAGGGCTCGTAAGAAGGATACAAACTCAGAGTGCAGGTATTAGGAATAGGAGTTAAGATTAAGGATAGAGTTATCCTGAAAAGTAAGAAAATTGTTGTATAATAGGGATTCCGGTCTCCTTTCTAAGGGGGCCTTGTTAAGAAGACGTTAAATATTTCATAGCTTTTTAGTTTATTATAAAATGAAAATGTGGAGTAAGACCCCTTTGTGTCCATTTTACCGGCTTTTTTGAACAGCAGCCTTATTCTATTGACGAATTGTAGTTGTAATTTGCGAGCTATTAGACATTAGACAGTAGAATTTAGATTTGCTCCCCTTTTTACTGGTATAAATATTCTGGGAAAGGTCCCAAGTCAACTAAATAAATTATCCAAAGAGATCTAAATAGAGCAATTAATCTTAAGGTATGAATAGTTTGAGCTTCGTTTTTTTACAGTAAATTCTATAAAACTTTATTTCAAAAAATGCCCAACTGAATTGAATACCCGTGAAGTTAAGTAAGAGTTTAATACTTTATGTCTATAATGTCTTTGTTTCTTAAATGAGATGAAAACTCAGTTAATAACTATATTACTAGCAATAGTAAGGTCAGACTCAGCGCGGGGCATTCCCCACCTCAGAATTATATCCTTTCACTTTCTGTACTATTTAACTAGTCAAATATTGGAAACGTTTTCTTGATTGAACGGAAGCCCTTGTCTTTTTATTCAAAAGGCAGTTTTTCGAACATAACTTGTATTTGTTTGTATTCTGGGATTCTTTAGCTGAAAAGTTTCCTACCAACCTCAAGAAACCCAGCAGATATACTAAGCCTGAACATTTTGTCTTAGCTTAACAAAAAAAAAGGTTCCATAGGAGCACTTCTTACCGGTGCTAAAGCACTCCAAATTGGATATATTTTATCTATTTTTTGTACTAGACCCTCCAAATCAAATTAAAATACCTACAGAATATCTCTAAAAAGCTACCGTGATAACGGAATATAACTCTTGCGTTTTTAGAAAAACAGAGTGGTGCTTTCCATGCCCAAGTTAGTATAGTCGAAGTACCCTGCGCTGCTCAGGTAAAACAGGAATTTGAAAGATTCAGAGATAAAAGAGTTTTCTTGCTTTTCCACGAATTAGGAGCTGTTGATATAGCCTTATCCAGCTTTCATAAAGTAAGATATATGCTTAATTAATAATTGGTTGAACACAAAAAAAGCATTTAATTTAATGACTCCTACTTCAGTTTTGGGGATTAATATAATTTTTGATTTGTTTTTAAGAACTAAAATGAGTAAAAAACTATCATATCTCATATGTATATTAATTTTGAATCTAGAGTGGTTCACTTTTTGTGTTAGTAATGCATGCTACTCGCTAAATAATATAAAAGCTACAACAAAGATTTATCCTAGTTCCTGAATCCAGCAAACTCTTAGTTATTACAGTCCTTAGAAAATCAACAGCACTGCAACCGGAAGACATCTTGGCGTTTAACCTAACTAGTTCTATTCATACTTTTTCTTAAAGCTAGATCGAACTTTTCCAGGATTTGTTGGGTTGATGTCAATCAAAGTTCGTTTTTATTATATTCTTTTTAAAGGCACTCAAACCCTTGTTCATCGGCGGGGTGTGCTTTGCTTTTGGGTCAATTACAGCTTTACCACCTTATTAGTAATAGCCTTGTACGTTTATTTAGATGTCTAACTATTCTATATAAACGATTCCTTTCAACTTTGACGGAAAGTTAGTAAAACATAAGTGTTTTCTTATACTGGTTAAACAAGTCTAAAATGGGTTTACCCTAACAGAAAAACTTGGTAGGGAGTTTTATTGCTTGGATTCTAAGTAAAAGCCAGTTAGCTAAGGAAGAAAGGGTGCGTGTAAACCAGTCTAGTTAACTGCTAAATCCAACTTTGTTGCTTTCGCTCTATAACGAAGAGTTAAAGGCTTCCAAATCTATTTAGTGCGTGCGGTCACAAAGACATGATATATAACTCATTAACCAAAGGAAAGTTATCGCATCAAAGCAGGAAAACTTCCCGACTAGACTTCTATAAAAAGGGTATAAAACCAATGCTGAAAGGGGTTTTTGAAGGAGTGTTAATATACCAAAACCTCTTACAAGCAATACTTATGGCGGAAATACTCTCCCAATCTACTAAGGATGCAGCTGTCATAAAAAGAAGTCTATCTTTAGTAGGACTTTACCTTTGTAATTGACGACTTTGTTGCAGGATGAAATATCTATCAGGAACTGGGTTCCATTTCTCAGTCGGGTTGCTTTATAGAGTTTTTAGTTATACATTTAAGAGATTTCTTTGTATCTAAGTTATTTTGTTTCGTTTCGGGTAAACGTAGAAATAAAAAGTTTAACTCAAGGGTCTCCTTTATTTTATTTGTGTCAGACTTTTGTCTCATTAAAATTTTGACTTAACAACGACTTGACGATCTTAGTATATCGATAAATAAAGAGTAATCCTCTCAGGTACTTTCATAATAATACAAAGGATTCGTAGACACTCTAAGAGAAAGCCCCACTATGTGGTTTCCCTTGGCCCCAGTTTTATATACCAACAAAGCCTGCTCTTTATAAAATGACCTAGAAATATGCAGATCCGCAAAAAGATAAGAGCCCCCAGCAAACAAATTGAAAAAAGGTGTAGCTCTGAAGAGAATAGGTCCCCTTTAAGGTTAGGATTAATTAGGAGTAGGAGTAAGTCAATAAGAAGTTCATGAGATTAGAACCTAAGTATTCCTGTGTTTATTCAAAAATATTATCTACTCAATCAATATCGTCAATCCTACTTGCTTTGAGAGGGGCCTCTTTGCACGTTGGGCTTGCTTTTCCTCCCTTAAAGGATGCCTCAAATAAAGAAAAAATCAAAGCAGTTTCCTTAGAAATAGTTAGCTTTGTTGCTTTTAGGAGTTTTCTGTATACACTTGGTAGCAGGTGCTTTTACCAGGGGTCATAAAATGATTAGTTAACAAAACTGATAGAGACAAAACAAAAAATCGTTTTAGCTGAGTATCTAACTCGATCCAAGGCCTGCAATTCATTTTACAAGAGTCCATATCCTTTCCTTTTTCTTTATAACTAAAGCCCGAAATTGTTTATATTATATGTACCAAAATTATAGGAATAACTTTATCTCTTTAATACCCATTAGCAGCATTTGTTAATTCTTAAATAAGCTCCTTTTTTTCTTAATAGTAGCTACAGAACAAGTAATTCGCCCAAACAACAAGAAAAGCAGCTACAAATACAAGGTTCAATTTCGATTGAAAGAAGGGAAATGAGAACTACTTGAATGAAAGAATTACTGACTGTAAACAAGATAAATCTTTCCTGATAAAAGTTTGACTATTCTATGGTGGATCATTGCCATTCCTTGACCTAATCCTTTAACCGATTCTTTACCTTTTAGTATTACACAACGGATAGGAACTCCTTTTTAAGGATCCTAGTCTCAAGACTCATAATCTGGGCATTCTCTAAACAGTACCCAGATATAGTACTTAAATTACCAAGTAACAAGAATCAATCTCAGACCCATCTCTTTGGCAAGTTAGCTTCTTTAGCTACAGACCTGCTTTAACTTAAACCTCCTGCTCCTATTCTTATTCTATATTTTGAAAGTGTGCCAAGCTCCTCCTCCTATCTGTTTGTTTGGTAATGAAGAAAGGGTTCCTTGTGATACCATATATCCATTCTTACCTTACTAATCCCCCTCTCAATGTCTGATAGTCCTTTTTATTAGGGTTTCAAAATGTACTAACCCTCTTACCAAGTAATCGAAAAGAAAACTCGGCGGCAGGGGGGCATAGAAGAAGTTATTTAATTAACACCGGGAAATCTCAGTATAAGTTAATTTAGAAGGAAGACAAAACCCTGAGAAAAACCTTTAACCCTATTGAGTGAGAATATTCCTTTTTTCCTTGATTTTGGTGAAAAAGGTTAACTTAGTTATAAGGGGTTTCCTTCAGTAAGCACTTTGACTTATTTAGTAAATAAAAAATTAAGGAGTAAAATGAACGCGGTTATATAGGCTTGCGTATTTAGTCAAACTCCTCTACAATAGGGATTTCTATCTAATATACCGAAGGGCTTAGGTTTAAATAGATTTTCCTTATTAAGAATTTTAGTTACCATTTTTGCTAGACTGAACCTTTTGACTACTATAACTAAAAAGAGGGTTGCTCTAGGGCTCTTATCGGGCAAATATACCTTGCTTATTAGATTTAGAACTCCTTAGACAATACGAGATACCCCAAAGTATGACATTGGAAAATCCATAGCCAGAGTTCCAGTGCTAAACTAAGATCGTATATTTTGATTTACTTTGTTATTCTAACTTTTATATACACAAGAGTGCTCTGCTTAGGATTGACAAGGAGGGTTTAAGGACATGGAAAAATAGGGGTAATTACTATATCCTCGATAAGAAGTTCTTCCGACTCGCTTTTAGGAACAAGGAGAAGGCTGGCGCGCTGCGGCATTGAATTTGTAAGAATTCTAAGCTGCCCTAAAAAAGAGATACCTGTCAAGACAAGAGTTAACTATCCTTTCGGAACTAGATTTTAAAGCTGAAGAGAAATTACTAAATTCCGATACTTATAAAGGAGTTTGTAAAATATTAAGAAGTCGCGGTAACAGTTTATGAACAAGTGTCATTTTTATAGGTTCCTGTACTAGATTAAGAAGGGACATTTCAACACTAAGAATATTCCAATCGAAAAAAGTTTAGAAGTATAGCTACAGAAGGGAGGATACTAGCTTAACCCTTCAAAAGGATATGCTTTATAATGAAACAAAAATGATTTCCTTTTTAGTAAAATAAAGGTTTTCATAAGAATACTTAAATTATATAATATTAATATTATATATAAACCCCTCGTGAACAGATGCAAAGTTTCTCTAATTTATAAACTGTGCAGTGCTGGAAGATTTCGAAGTATTACAACACCCCGACGACTTGTTCGTTTAGTTAGGACTCGGAACTTTAAACACTGTAACCTAGTCCGAGCTAATAAGGACCCCTTGTAGAGCTATAAGTGTTACCACCTTTACTTTCTTGAACTTGAATGTATCCCTAATAGTTTGACAAAACCCTAAGACTTTTTTTGAGTTGCAACTCCTTTCTTCGGGCCCGAGTCTAGCTATCGTCAGTATATAATATATAATATAACTAACTTCCTTGTCTAGGGAATTTAGGGATACTTTTAAATTGTGCTTCACCATCGTTACAAAAGAAGAGGATTCCATCTGGACCTCCTTTTTAACTTCGCTTCGTGAATGCCAAGAACTTTTTTTTTTATTTAGTTTTCTGAGACATTTAACTCAACCTTATAATAAACAAAGATCTGAATCACAAGTTTGCGAAACCTCCTTTACTATACACCCTCTGGTTCATATCCCGTTTTTGTTAGCTTTCACTCACAGGGCAAAAGAGTAAGATTAATATATTAAAATCGGCAAAGTAAAATGGCATACACCTTATATTAAGTAACAGGTCCCAAATCCAAAGGGGGAGCTCCGGGTTAAAGACGGATAAATGAATAAGTTCCTTTTGAGTGAGAGACGTACCCTTTGATTTTATATACGGTGGATTACTCTGAATCCTGTTAGGTAAATATCCTATAGCATCAGAGAATTAAAAACTTTAATTTTCGAAACTGACACCAGATAGGGAAAATTATAGCATAACATAAGGGAGAATAAAAAGTCTTAGATATTTAGTGATATCGTAAATTAAACTGAGTCTACTCGAAAAATCTATTATGCTAATATGGATCAGAAAGTTTTTGTATATGTATATTGATATAAGATATCATTATTTCTAATAAAGCTGAATCTTTACTCTAGGACCTTGAACTATAGTAAGAATAGGAAGAAAACCCTTAGTAAACAGGGGATATTCCTTGTAAAAGCATAGGTTATAGTTAAGAATTCAATTTAACTTGTAGTAAAAGCAATTAATAACTCGAAGTCCGGGTTTATAATCGTTCTCTTTATAAGGCTTTGTACCCCGTAGAAGATATAACAAAAGAGTTCCTTAGCTTGATAATTGTGTAAAACTAGTAGTATAAAATAAAACTTCAAAAGTATCCAATACCCTTATGGATAGGAGCCCTAAATTACGAGGAAGTGAATATTATTAATCTGTAAAACTCCTAATGTTATTATAAACTAGCATACGACTAAGGACTTATTAATTTTGAGTTCATCAAAAAGAACGCGGTATTATTTGCTTCACTTGCATTTGATAGGAAAGGCTTGGAAGAGTGTAAAGCGACGGATGCTACACTTAATGTCATAATTTAGATCGCCCTTACTCTAAAGTCTAAGGACGGGGTGTTGTCCCTATTGCGGAGGATAGCTACAAAAAGTTATATAAAGGATCCGTAAAACCAGATGCGAACCCTCAATATTAATGCTAAATCCAAAGTAACGCTTGATTATCTGTAAAAGAGTTATGCTTCGGCCAAAATCTTAGCTTTTATATATAAAAGTTTTCAATTTGAAATTGCCTTCTTAGGGCTTTTTCACTAAAATCACTTGCAATTGAAGATCAAGAAATGGCATACAGAAGTACAATCGCCACAAGGTCTTCGAAGAAAATTCTTTACTAAACTAATAATGACTTAATTTCTGTCTCTTTTATTAAATCTAATCGCCGGGATTCCTATATCTAGTTGCATAAGCTAGGTTTAAAAAGTCTAGGGTTTTCGCTTCTTTCTCTGAATCTTATTCTATCTACGGGAGGACTTTACAGTGCTTCCAAATTAATCGATATTAATAGCTATTCTATAGTGACTCTTTAGGTTTTTAAATAGAGGCTTTTTCCTTTAATCTGGATTCCTGAGATTCCCTTCTAGTTACATTTGTTTTACCTATCTTACTGGGTTTGCAGACTCGAAATTATTTCCTTGTCGAGTAATTCCGAGGGTAATACATATTATTTTTAGCAGGGCTGTCTTAAAGCATTAAGGGTTTACTTTCTTTCTTTCTTTCTTTCTTTCTAATCTAAGTTTTTATTTTTGGCTCCTGACTTTAATTATAGAAAAAAGGGAATTCTAATCTGAAATTTCTGGCTTTTATTTCTTGTGTTATAGTCTAGCGAGGGCCCTTACTATTACCACTATTTGATAGTTTTGAAGTATAAGTATAAGGGTTGTTCCTATTAAATTTCAGGTTTCTAATTCTAAAGGGAAGCCGCTTTTCTTGATATCCTGTTTTAGGTATTAGGGTACCAAAGTACATTAAAAAAAAGAGGGAATTCCTAAATATAGTAAGGGTTTCGACTTTTCTTTATTATCTTATGAAAGTAGTGAAATCCTATAGTTCTGCGTTTTCTCGTGGTTCTTTGCAGTATCCTATAAAGGTTTTTAAAAAAGTTGAAGTGACAGTTTGTTTTTTTCCTTTGGTGTCATAATGTCAAGTAAGACTACAGGCTACAAGAATATACTAACTTCGAGCATCCGAGCTACAAGGAAGAGTTTCCTTCCTACTAAGAATACTGGTCTAGCAGCTAATACTAATAATAATCGAGCTATAAAGACGAAGAAGTAAGTCCTCTTACTCAGCCTGGGAAAGCTTATTAACAAATGGGAAGTTCATTGGCAGGCTAGCTTTCAGATAAGGGAATCTCTAGAGAGTAAACTTCCAAGCGGTAATGGGATAGAAAGGAGTTACATAAACCGGGATTATCGTGTTGCTTGTAAGCAAATTCTTGTTCATATTAAGGTATAGTACTATGCTGTACAAAGGTAACATTAGTAAAATAAAGTAACGAGAGACCATTCAACATTTCCAGTGGAGGTACTTTCTTGTTGTACTAATTCCTTTAAATTGTACAGATTCCTTTAAAACCCTACTATAAAAAAACTCTGTTGTAAGCCGGTTCAGGACAGTGGTGCTGCTAATGGATTCTAGGAGAACATATTCATATTATTGTTTACATTATTATAATTTACCTGATACCCGTAACTATAGGAGCTTTCTATTTCTGACTTGTAAAAGAGTTTATTAGTTTATGAAGGAGAATTGTTTAGTTTAGGTAAAGCGGATAATCCAATTTGGTATTCCGATCTTTCTTAGCTTGAGGGTAGTGCATTTCGGAGATTTAGTGTAGCTTTGAGGACAGTCCTAGGAATTGCCCTGTTTACTTTGGGAAATAACTCTCTAGTATTCTTGTATTGAGGAGTACTGAGTATATTATCCTAGGAGTAATTGTTATAATGAAAACTTACATTGACAGTGTTGCTTTGAGAGTAGAGTCTAAGTCTAAGGTGTAGCTTGTCTTAGAAGTCGAAGGTGAACTAGAGCTCTAGCGGTCCTAACCTAAATCTTAATGTCTTCATATTACCATTGTTCTATAATTTGAGAGTAGATTCCTAACCAGTGTATCAGGGTGTACCAACCCTTTCTTGTCTAAAGGAATAAACAGATTCTCTTATTCCTAACTCTGAGTCTTAGTTCTTTTGAGGGTAAATTCACTATAAACCTCTTTGGAATTTGTTAGAGTACTGAATTAGGGTTTAGATACCAAGGAGTGAAAGATTTGGAAACCAGGTTGATATTGTAGTAAAGAATTGAAGCTAAAAGAGTTCCTGTTTTGGAGTTTATAAAGGAGTAAATGTATAAGGTACATTCCGATAACTACTTTTTCTTAAACACCTTATTTGTACCAGATTCCTGGGATTGCTGCTATTTCAGGGAAAAGCCCGCAAATGAAGTCTAACCCTCTGTTAGAACTCTCTAATTAGGTGAATCCACCAGTCTCTCTGTAATATAATGAATAGAATGTACTTCTTCAGAACCAAACTCTAAAACCTCTGTGTAATCTGTAGCTTGTAAGTCCATTTCGCGTTTCTTTATTATTAAATAGATACTGAGTTGAGCAAGTACTTATCGCAAGGCGGAAGGCTTTCTCTTCGGAGTTTATACAAATCCCTTATAAACTTCATTTGCTAAAATGTAGATGGATAGCATTCCCAACTTCGACTGTAAAGACAGAGCTGCACTTTCTACACACATAGGATTCTGTTGCTTAATAAATTTATCTTACTCGACCGGCTTTAGTGCTCTATAGGGGAAATGTCTTGGATTCGAGATTACTTACTTGGGGGTAGGTTACGGAACTCGTCATATCTAGATCTTGAATGAATAAGTCTTTAGACTTCAATGTGAGTGTGGAGTGATTGACTTTCTCTCTAATCTTAATCTAAGCTTTTTACGTCAAGTGATACCTATAAGTACAATACGTAATTCTGCGGAAATACCCTTAGCTTCGGTAACATAGTAGGGTTCTCAAGGGTTCTAAAGAAATGAAAGGTTTCGTACACGTGAGACATCGTGTGAAATTGACTTTTATTTGGAAGGTTTTTCAGTAGTCTCGGATATAGGTAATGTCCCAAATTACAGGTTACTTCAATCTTCTCAATAATAATAGCAACTTGTTCCAGAGGGTTTGTTACAAATCTTTTTAGCAATCTTTTTGGTAAACTGGATCCTGTAAGTATAGGGCAGCCCCCCGATTTTTAAGTATTGAATGCGTAGGTTTTTATAGGTAAAGCTTTAATCTACCTCTTTGGATTTATACAGTATTTACAAGAACTCCTTAAAAGGAAAGCAAACGAGCCCCTTTTCGATGCGTACAGACGAGAATTCCTATTCCTTATAATATTAGATCCACAACCGCTTTGTCTAGATAAATAATTAGGAATTTACTGCCTAAATTTTTAGAAGGAGGTCCCTAAGACTTTAAGGAAATATTTCCACTTAGGATTTTTTTTAGTAGTTAATATTTGAATATATAGTAGCGATTAACTAAATGAGTCTACGAAATTTCATCTTCCATAGATTTGTTGTATAACAGTGAATCTAGGAATTCCAACCCTGACAAAACTCTATTGGCATTGGCAAGAAACCCGAGAGTATGGGCCCATTTCATCTCAAAGAGGTACTTGTCTTAGAATGCTTCCTAGTGGTAAAAAGCAGTAGCCAGTAATAACATACTCTATAAACATCAACTTTCGTAGCCATGCTTAGTAATAGCTTGCGTGGGTATCCTTTTCTAGTAAAATAGAAGTTCTTAGCTGTCTGGCCTTATATGTATTAATTTCAATTTAAGTCAAGTCTAGGAACTCCTGTCTATAGTTGATGCTTTTATATAAATTACTATTCCAGTTACTTGGGGTTCGCTTTCTTTTCTCGGGGGTAGGCTTTTGATAGAATAGATGGGATCTTATTGCATAACAGGAATATATATAGTAACTTTTTTTATAAGTACGATTTGAATCCGCAGAAACTCTCTACAAGCAATTTCGTAATATTACCTTTTTAAGTTTCTTTTATTCTTGTTTTAGTTCCGCTTCACAAGGGACTCCTGAATCCTGCTATGAAATACCGTTTTTATAGACAAATCTAGTTTAAGATACAAAGTTCCCTATTTGTCTGCTATTTGTATAGTAGAAAGGCAGGAGGTAATCCGAACGCCCCAGTTAAACTAAAATTTATAAAGTACCCTAAAGTAGGGAAGCTCCGTACTAGAAAAGATCAGGGCCTTAATTTTATTAAGTTTTGGAAGTTGTACTTCTTTTATTTTAGGCCTACTCGTTAGTATTAAACACAGGCTACTTATTTATTCTAATCCTATATGGAAATCCAAACAGTGCATAAGTAGTTATTTCAGGAGTTTTATCGAATTAGGTATATGCTTGTAATATTTTACAAAATAAGAGAGGAGTTGGGAAGTTCATTCTGGCCTATGGGGTACAAGACTTCTTGTAGTGCTGCTATACCGGTGAATTAATCAAAAAGGAGCCGAAGACAACAAAATGAGATCATTTTGGGAACCCCACCCCATTCATTTGTGTTCCCTTTTGTTCTAGAATTTCTGATTCAGTTTAAGTAGGGAATTAAAAGAGACCCTTTAAAATTGAAAGTCATTCTTGTTAGCCAAGGAAAGCGATGGGTGAATATTGATAAGACGATTAGCTGCTATCAGGTTGAAGGTCAATAAAGCTTTACATCCAGATGAGAGTTAAGAGTACCTGGGTCTTTTTTTTTACCGGTATCATTTATATAAAGATTCTGATGTATAACAAGATATGTAATTATCTAATAAATAGAAAGAAGGGAAGGGATTACCTAAAAAAAAAATGGTTTAATAGTAAGTGTTTAAAAAACTATTTTTGCATTTACTGATATCCGAAACTAGGGTGCTTGTAAAGTTAAATAGGCGGGATTCAAGATAAAGTATATTATTTACTTTAAATTAACTAACAAAGCAAGGACGTACCATTAATGAATTAGAGTCACCCCTATATGAGACAGGGGGAAGCCATATTCTGTGTTTGGTCTGGATTTCTAGAGATTCCAAATCGAAATGGGAGACTCTATAATATGTAGTAAGATTCCCTTTTGAGTCAATCTATTTTATCCGTATTTATACGGGAACTCCTCCCTTTTTAAGTATTAATTACAGTTTTAAAGGAGGATTTTCATTTTAGGATTGCCTCAGAATCCCAGCGAACTGAAAAGAGGTTCTGATTTCTTTAGGTATAAGGTACGCAGCAAGCAATTAAGTCCTGTGATAGAAAGCAAGTTCAATTTCTCTATACTTGGAAGTTTCATACATAACAGTTTTCATTTCCTAGGTCACAATTAAAGGAAGTCCTTGTGAAGGAAAATGAGTGCCTTTTAGTTTTCTATAGTTTATCGTTTTTGTGTACTTAGTTTAGTGAATCTAAAATTAAAAAACAATATAAAGCGTATTGATATATAAATCTATATTAAAGCTAGCTAAAACACATATTAAATTTTAGTATTTTAGTATATAGAATTCCTAAAAAAGAAGCTATCTGATAAACCTAAGGTATTCTCTTTCTTAACCTCTACAACTAGTAGAAAAAAGATCCGTTTTAACCAGGTATACTAAAGAAAGAAACTGCTGTTGCTTTGTTAAATGTTATAAATGTATTTAGTTCTTATAGGGGTGCTGAGAATTTGCTTGTGTAAATTCAGTATTAATTTGATAAAACGGGGATATAACCCTTAAATAACTTGTTTAGAAAAAGACTTATGTGAAATAGTGAGGAAATCTTGTAACTTTCAGGCTATACAAAAGAAGTTGGGAAAAGCTTTTATTAAAAATATGTGACTTTAAAAAATAGGTTTTATTACAGTACTTTATAAATATTGAGGCGACTCAGAAGACTAAGTTCAGCCAAAATGCATTCGATGATGCCCCTTTTGGTAATTTAAAGGCTTGCTCTAACATCGATTTTTGGGGCAACCGCTGGGATAGGGGATACCATAATCTTTACTTAGATAGGGTAATTCTGAGTGACTGCTTTTCGAATCCTCGGCCTTTGTTGGCCTTAAAAAACTTTGGTTATGTCCTACTAGTCAAGCTTAAGTGTTTAACTAAGACCTCTCCTTTCAAAGACAGTCTTAAGCCTTGGGTTGCAAGTTCAAAGTCGTATCCTATGATCCTTATCTCAAACTTTCTTTATAAAAATCTAGTCTTTCACATGACTTTGTCAGAGATTTTCTCAACTTACGAGAGATACTTAGAGGTCCCTTATTATATTAATCCTGGATTCTTTATACTGTATACGTTTGCTTGACTTGCCAGAACACAGTTACAGAAACTTATAAGTAGGCCGATTTGACTAAGAAAGACTTCTACATATGGAGAGTATATGCCCGCACTGAAGAGCTTACTTTTCAAGAGAAAATAACTAAGGGCCGAGCCAAGTATCCTTTTGTTTGAAAGCGTTTCCTTAAATGTGTAATATCTATCGTTTATTTCTTAATGTGAAATTAAAGCAGCTGGGTGTAGTATAAAGTTGGGGTCTCTTGTTAACATATTTCCTTAAGTTTCAAGTCTAATTTTTATCCTAATAAGAGATCCCTTAACCTAAGTCTAACTTTGAGCACTATTTTCTTTATTGGGCTCCTTTTTTTTTTATACTTTTAGGATGAAGTTGTCTTACGTCATGCATCAACCAACTTGAGAGCTGTAAAGAAAGAAAGAAAATCCAATACTTAAGCTACGGTAGGTCAATCTTTTTGAGTTCGCGGAGTTTTGGTTTTATAATAACAGGGCTCATTTCTATCTATTTGTAATTTAAAAAGCAGCTAAGAGTTAACACAATAAGAATGAATCTTTTAAGAACCTCAAGGAAAATAGAAGGAAAGAGGAATCCTTTGAGATAGGGCCCCGGCGGTAACTTCGAGGTAAGCCAAACTTGTTACATTTAATATCAGTTAAATTGAATTCAAAACTCCGTATATTGAGATATTCTCGGCTTAGTTATAGTTATAGTTTTATTACTTTCAGATTTCAGAAATCCATTTTACAAAAACACAAGTATAGGAGTAATTTATTGATAGTAAGACAAATCATAGAAATAGGGGGCTCGGAAACCCTAACCCAAGGAGGGAATTCTTGTATATATACACACACCAGAGGGGTTTAATACTAAAAGAAGATTGACTAATAACAAGCAATAACAAGCAAGTACTCTTCCTTCTGATAGAACAAGAGTAACAAATTCTTCTGGTTTTTGTAGAGTCTACTAATATTTGCATTCTACCAATCTTTATTTGTCTTTATTAGCATCCTACCAACAATATATGAAGTCTATACTTGATAAGCTCCCCAGTACAGTGAGGGAATACACCTTGAAAGAATAAAGATACAAATACGTATTAATATAATAGCTACAAAAAGACAAGGAATACAGTAGCTACAACTACAATAGGGAATCCCTTCCTTGGTTTTAGTTAGCTATTCTCTACTTAGTAATATATACATACTATCTTAGCTGACAGATAGAATGAATA